>PVJX010040150.1:0-15350 GCA_004027295.1 Dolichotis patagonum | reverse complement strand
GCAGAGACTGTCTCCCTGCCCCCTTTTTAACTTTGACAGTTGACTTTGTTTCCTTTTCTAATTTTTATTATTTTTTAAGCCATCCCTTATGACCACCCGCCCCCAGCTCTGATTCCTTCAAGGTTCTGGCTATCTGGGCCTCCATTCCACACTTCGAAATTCCAATTGGCTCAGCCCTCCTCTTTCTCCCCTCCGCTGCGGGCAGGGCGTCTCTTGCCACTGTCCCCAACTCTGGGCAATATCCTGCCCTGGTTCCCTGGTCTCCTGGTCCCCTGGTCCGTGCCACAGCCCCCTGGCCTTCTGATGCCTTAAAGTTGGGCTTCAGGCCCCGCAGGCCAGAGCCTCAGACTGTGAGCTCCGGGAGCTTGACTCAGGACCGAACAGCTCTGGCCTGGGTCCCGGGCCCTGCACCCTGGGACTCCGCCTGGGGACAGTAGAAGGCCGAAGTTTTGGTGTTGGCGACGCACCCCTCCACACACGGCCCCTTCCTCTCAGGCACAGGCACAGGCACAGAGGCCGGCCAGGCCCGGCTGACTATCTGGGATCCGGCCTGGTCCGTGCCCTCCCGCCTCTGCGGGATCCCCTTGAGGACACCCCCAACCGGCACCCCGCCCGGGCCAGACGGGGTTCCGGACCGGCTTTCTTCCGGCCCATCCCCAGAAACCAACAGCTCCATGCAGATGGTGCCTGGGGTGACCCTGGGCCCAGCCACCTGCTCCCCCTCTGCTGTCTGGGGGCCCCTGGGCCACACAGACCCTTTGCTGAATTAAAGTTTGTAAGCAAATGGTTTTAAAGAAATCAAAGCTGACTTGTTCTTGGGATGGGGCCGCCCGGGTAGGAAGTTGGGCATGACTCCATTTGTTTAGGTCCCCTGCGCGGCTTCTCTACACCACGCGGACGCCTTACCATGCCCTCTATTACGGGGAATTTCTGCACAAACTACGTGGTAAACTCCTTGGGGGTATCTACAAATGTCTTCGTTATAGTACCTCTCTGCATCCTATAATATTCAACCAGTGGTCTGAATATATTTTAATAATGAAGAAGGATAAGAATCTGTTAAATAAATACATATTTACTGGACATCGACTAAGCTGAAGATACATTTCTGCCTATAAAGACAATAAAACAGAAAAGCTTAAAGTTCAAATAGAGGGTGAAACATTTACATTAATTTCTAGATGCCTTCTCACTAGCAGTCATACATACTTTAACTTGAGGCTTAAAGGAAAAAATATATATTCTACACAGTATGAACTCTAATTAGCTTTGCAAATAAGAAGACCTTTTACAGTGCTGCAGACATGAGGCACTGTCTTCATGGAGGAAAGTTTCAGTATATGGCTGAGAGTAGAAGAACTGACTCTTGATACAGCAAAAATTATGTGACATGAGCAATATTACAAGATCGCTGAATATATTTACATCTAAAGCAAAATAAAATCTAAACTGGTGGGCCAGGGATTTAGCTCAGTGGCTTAAGCGCCTGCCTGGCAAGCGTGAGGTCGTGAGTTCGATCCCTGGTACCCAAAAAACAAAAAAAAAAAAAAATCTAAACTGGTATCTTACAAAATAAATTTTCATTTTTAACATGTTCCCTTTTATACCTTGCTCCCAAGGAAAGATTTCTCATAAAACATAGTACTTAAAACACACATAAAGGCTTTTCAATGTATCATAACTAGTTCTGATAACCTGACATCTAATAAATATTTATTAGGTACAATTTAATAGTTGATACCCTGAGGAACTGGAGAAAGACAATATGTGGTATTTATCCCTACCTTAAGGACATATATTTTATTGGGAGAAAAGATGACATAGCTGTTAGATATAATAAAGAATTTAAAATAGTCATGGGAAACTGACATATGACCTACTTTGGCTTAGGTTTGGTTAGTGTAGATCAGGGGGGAACAATTGCATAGATGAAGTGGGTGAGTATTGCTTCACACTGGAAATATGATTTCAGTAGAAAATTCTCTGCTGGAAAGCAGAGATTTAGGGAAGTATTAATAAAGGTAGTAGGTATGAAGAGAGAAGCAAGTACCACATGTCTTCCTAGTGACTAACCCACCCTTTAGCAGGGATGGCAAACCCAGATCAAAATGGCTTTGTGCAGTTTTTTTTTTTCTCAATGAATTGGAGATCAGAGCACTAGAACTGGCTTCATGCTCAAATGATGACTTTTAGAAGGGCAAGAGAAGAGATTGGTAAGCAACGCACTTTCGGAATCACACTGCTAAGACTGAAAGCTAAGCCAGCGCTTGACAACTCCATGGCGTTTGGCTTCCTTTAAAACCATGCACCTCTGTTTCTCCAACTACGAAATAGAAATATTATTGCTGAGAGGAACAAATGAGTGTATGTACCCACCCATAGCGCTTATGGAAATGCCTGCCATTTAGTAAATGCAGTATGTGTTAATGTTATGATTAGGACTCTGTCCCTCTATATCTCTTTTCTCTCTGCCTTTCTCAAGATCCACAAAGTGTTTAAAAACTCCCAGACTGAGGATCCGTAAAATGTGTATTTTCTTCAGATCATGACTCTGACCAATCACTCTTAAATCAAACCATGTGGCCAGGAGACTTCAGAGTCTGGCCAGGTCTGACCGCTCCTCCTGAGAAAATTGTGGGACTGGATGGGAAAACATCACCTAGAGTGGTGGAAAAGACTTTGCAAACTAGAGGCATTATGGTCATCTAAAGGGAGAAAAAGTATAGGCAACAAAGCAATAAATTACTGCTGCAGGTTCTAATAAAAGTGATAAAATAAATGAAAGACATAAAAAACGGAAGGTGGAAATAGGCCTGTGGACGGAGTCTATCTTAGAGGGCAGAGGAGGCAGGTAAGCAAAATGAAGAAAGCTTGGGGGCAGAGGACCCAACCTTTGCCGCCCTCAGCAGGGAGGGTTAGGAACTCTGCTGCCTGTTCCCATCCTCGATGAATGACAAAACCTTTCATTGATTTTAGATGTATTCTGTCTCCCAATATTTATACTTTCCTTGTCTTTATAAGTATGCATGTAGAAAGAGAAATGTTCCTGTTTTAAACAGAAATTTATTTCACCGCAGTTAAGGAAGCCACTGAGGTTTTTTGAATTTTTTTTTTATTACACTCTGATTACTTAGGTCTGGCAAAATGCCATTCTTACCTGTAAGAGTAATTTAGCCGCTGAAATTATTACTCTGCCTTTTTCAAACTGTATGTATATAATACAGGAAGAATGCATTTACCAGATTCAGCAGATGATGTATTCTTTACGGAAACCATTACTGTGATTGTAATTTAAAATAACAGGTAGAGCACTTTGGAGCTGATAGGAACTGCTGGCTAATTCTATTTCCAACCTTATATCACCCCCATTACTCATTTTACCCAGGCATAAATTCCTGTGTCACTTAAGCAAAGTTAAGTAAATTAATAGATCATGTAATGTTTTGCATGTTTTTTGCAAACTTCTGTTGTATAATGATAATAAAAGAGTTCATTCATTTTTACATCCATTCAACGAACATTTCATTAATTTCTTCTAAGCTATGTGCTTTGAGTTACATATTAGTTTGTTTAATCTTGTTAATAACTGTACCAATGGTAATGTCAACCTCCCAGGTACTCTCAGTCCACAAACATATGTAGACATAAATTGTTACTAATAAATATTAAATGTTATGAAAGAGGCACGAAATAAGGTATCATTGTTTGAAACTAGAGTATTATTATGCCACTTGACACCACTTACCAGGCAGCATTGCTCCAGTTGAGAGGAAGAAGAAGACTCAAATCTATCTGTAGCTCTATAATCTGAGGGATTTGGATTGGAATTTTCTCTCTGCCACTTACTAATTGCGTAATTTAGATTAAGTCTCTACCTAACCCAACTTGTGTTTAAAATGGAGAAAAGAGTAGTCCTTCTGGGGACTGTGGGGAGCACTGAAGCCAGGGTTTCAAGTAGTATTAGCATGGTACCAGATCCCAGGAAGTGCTCAGAAAATATTAGCATCACTGTCTTCTGCATAAAACTAAAAAACCCTCTGCAGTGCTCATTTTAAATGGTCAGTCTTTCTGCCGCTCAACACCATGAAGTTAGGAGAGCATTCATTAATTCCCAAGGTAACCCTTTTTATCTAGGACAGCCCTTTCAGACAAAAGGAAAATTATTTCTTACAAGAAATAAAATCCTTACCTTGTCACTTATTTGCATAGCTGCTGGTCTAACATCCTAGGGGCTTCAAAATACACTGATCAGTCCTCTTTCCTTTCACAGCTCCTAAGAAATAAGTAAGGGCAACTGGAGTTTCTTACTGTGTTGGAATTGATCTAAACTAAGTAGCCTAAAAGTGTTTAGCATGTTATGTGGATTAATCATGCCATTATTTATTTTTATTTGTTTTGTTTCCAAATCAATGCTAAAAGACAATAAAATCTCTCTCTCTCTCTCCCCCCTCTCTCTCTCTTTCTCTCTCCCCGTGTCTCTCTCTCTCTCTCTCTCTCTCTCACACACACACACACACACACATGAGCTTAACTTTATCTTCCATGAATGTGTGAATGCTTAGCTAAAATCTTAGTTTCAACTTTATCTACTTTTAGCTTTGTCTTTGGAAGGCAATCTAACCAAAAATCTATTTGAATGCAATTCTCAGTATCCATAATTTTCACATAATCAACCATTACAAAATGGTTTAAGACAACTTTAAATCCAGTCATATTCAACTTTGTAGTAAAACAAGGTATGTCATTCAGCTTTCGGGTTAAGTCTGAATATTCACTTTCAAATATAGACAAATTCTAGATGGAGCTCAGAATGTAATGTTTCTTCTGCCTTTATAAAGATTAAAATTCTGGCCATGATTTGAAGTGTAAATGTTTATTCATCATTATACAACCAAAACTATGATTGTGAAAGCTGTTAATTTCATGCACGGAAACATTAATGAAGGCCTTTCCTTTAAATAAACAAGGAAACATATTGACAGTTAATATAAATGTTTATATTAAGTGACTGTTGTATCAATGCCTCTCAGACTTTAATCAGCTCATACATTAGCAGGGGAACTTGTAAAAATTTGCTGTCATTCTGTGAGATTGTCCAAAAGATTCTTACATTTTTTCCAAACTTGCAGGTAGTACCTATCTTGAAAAATATTAATCCTCTGTGTGTTACATAACAGTTAATAGAAACCATGCATGTAAAACCTGAATGAGATGACATAGTTTAAAAATGTGTAGGGTTATCATTATTATTGATATATTTATGGCCAATGAAGTAATGTTTATTTGCTCTTTTGAGTTTTTATATAGTAACTCCTCCAAAGTAACAGGAAATTTCAAAAACATGTATCTCAGGTTACTAACTTTTTTAGAGAGCTATTAGTGTTCTTGTGTTGTAATGTAAAATTTTAATATTTGACAAATAGATTTTTAGCAATGAATCTCATTAATATTTTTTTACAACACTGCAGATTTATTCCAGTTGTCCAAGAATTCAGTTTTGATAATGGTATTTCCTTTAACTTTAGCCTGCTATGTGGAATAATGATTTCACAAAGATGTCCACTCATAATCTTTAGAACTTGTGACAATGTTAAACTACATAAAGAGAAATTAAGATTACACATGAGATTAACTTTGCTGGCTATCAGCCTATACTCTAGAGGAATTATTCTAGCGTTTTCATGTGAATTGGGTATTGCAAGTTCTTTTCTAGAGAGAAGTACAGCCAGCTGTCAGAGTGACAGTCCTGGAGATGTCTCACTTGGCCACTGGTACGAAGTAGAGAAAGGATCCAAGAGCAAGGAAAGGAGGTAATTATAGGAGTGAACAGAAGCTAAACAATTCTCTCCTAAAAAGATTGATTGGTGTCTTAATTTTAGCCAGGAAAATTCATTTCCTCTTTCTAATCTCCAGAATTATATAAAGATAAACCGTGTTACTTTCCATCACCATGTTTGTGGTCATTTTTTAGAGCAACAGTAGGAAACTAATACAATTGTTTTTGGCTGAGTGTGCAGGATAATTCAAAACATACTGTCCTGACCTATGTTCATATCCATTACCCACTGTGAACAAGATACACTTTTCCCGTCTGAGAAATAATGAGTGTACCACTCCCTAATAAAACCAATGAAGATTTCCTTATAATTATCATATGGTTGTATTAGCAATGGACCAGAAAGGCCCCTAAGAGTTCACCTAAAACTAGCATGTAAAAGGGCATGTAAATTGAGACTAAACATGTTATATTTTTCCAGAGTATTTTATTATTTTTACATTTTCAAATAGATGTGAATTTATGAAGTGGATAAAACATTGGCATAAATTTTTAAGAATTAAATAAAATATTGATAGGTTGGAGAGTCTTTCTTAAATGCCTTTTTCCTTCTCTAAGATTCTGCAGTTTGGGGACACTTGGTAGAAATATTTGAGATGCTAATTGCTTTGATTAAATGCTCAGCAACCTTGAATCCTCTTCAAGATTATTGACAGCTCCTGAAATGTTCGTGTTGATTAAGTCACAGACTTACCATCAGAGAATAAATGTCGCAGTCTTGGGATGGGTCATTCCGTTAATCAGGAGTCACATGAATAGTTTTAGTATTTCCGGAAGTGCAGCTTCATAGTGGAATCACCCCGTTCACCCACCTGGCTGGCTGCACTCAGAGAAGTCCAGCAGAAAAGGCAAAGTCACGTGGGTATCATATCATTGGAGTTCTCAGATAAAAGGTATCTGTCACAAATTAGACTTGTACATGAGTCTACTGTGTAATTAGCAATCGGTTTATCCTGGTCTTTTAAAATGTTCTGAAATAATGAGATATGGCCTAAGGAATATGAGTCACTTTTGCCTAGACTTTTCTTTATAGGCTTTTTTGGGGGGAGGAGGGGATCAAGAATTGAACTCAGGACCTTGTGCTTGCCAGGCAGGCACTCTGTCGCTGAGCTATATCCCTGGCTTGATCTTTCTTTATAAACCCACATCTCCTAATGGACCATTGTCACTAATAGTTTCTCATATCGTCTCTGCTTTGGAGTCCAAAATCTGATACATATCATACTCACTGATCTTCTATTCTGAGGCCATGAATTTGGTTTAGATCTCTCTGCCTGTACACGCCCTCTACTCCTTCCTTCCTTTGTTGATTGAGTGTGCATTTATCAAGTCTCTCTTGTACCAGCCACAAGTCCAGCACTGTTCCAGAGTGAATAAAATGAACACTCTTTGCCTTTCCGGCTGTCTGCCCTCCCATGCACCTCATGTTTGTCTCAAGGCTAAAACTAATGCAGGATGTAATGGTTAACATTCTTTTTAAAAGAGACCTTGGTTTGTTAATAAAAGGTGCAGTATTTTTTTAATTTGTACAGCACAGCCAAATTCTTCATTTTTTGCCAGTGCATTTCTTTACTGATCAAAAAAAAATCCCTTTGCCCTCATCCCACCATTGAATCCTACTGTGGTTCATTTGGCAATGAAATAAAGAAACAGAAACTCCACACTGGAACTACAGAAACCATTGATGTATGCATACTATAAATAAAATCGAAGAATGGAATGTAATTAAACCTAAAATAAGCAATGGAGCTAAATCTTAACCCCCAACCCCACAACACAAGATAGACTCTTGTCAGTTTCCACCAAGGCCGAAGATGTTTAGTTAATAATAATTATGATTGAACAGATGACTCAATTATACCACATGCCATTTTATTGGCCCCAGGAGTATATCTGTGAATACACAGAGATAAATGTAATTCATTATTATGTTAATCAAGACCAAAGGTCATGTGGCAGGCAGGTAGGAAAGAAGATAGGGCCTAATAAAGCATTTGCCTTTCGTATTGAACATCATGACAGGAAACAACAGTTTTAATACACGGTTTTATTCACTGTATGAATCCACAGGGCAACACTGCTCATTGAAGATACTGTGCAGAGCAAAAGTGTCTGATCAAGCAGAAATAATCTGGAATCATTTCTAAATATTTTCTTGGACGACCACTTTGTTTGCATTAGTTCTTTCTGCTTTGTGTTTAGTCAGCTGATCCAGCATTAGAACTGAACTTGATTTCCTCTGATGCTTAAGAAAGCCAATGTGCAGAGCACAGAGGAGATTTAGTTGAGAGAACAAAGATGTATATGTGGATTGAGGCTTTCTCTTCAGCTTTTTTAAAATCCCAAAATACAAGTCAGACTCTATAGTCAAGAGTTGTTTAATTTTTTTTAATCAAATAGATACAAGCATAGATTTAATCATTGTATTCTTAATTAGGAGATTACTTAATCTTATTTTGCTTGGATTTTTTCTCAAAGTTTTCATTGATTTCTTCTTTACTCCTAGTTTCACAGTCTTCCAAATTCTCTTCCAAATTCTCCTTGCCCATCTAGAAGCAAAAACATTCCTATTTACCAGTTTTTCACTATTCAGTAGAGTAAGTGCAAGGTAAGAAGTACCCATAATTAGTGTTATTGTACCAGACTGACTTTTTTTTTTTGATACCAGGGATCGAACTCATGACCATGTGCTTGCTAAGCAGGCGCTTATGTCACTGAGCTAAATTCCTGGCCTAGACTAACTTCTTAAAACTCCATCTAATGTAGCTGAGCAATCTTACTTGTTGGTAGTAATAGTTCCAAATTATGTGCACTTTTAAGTATTTCTTTTCTGAACTGTATATTGTGCTGTTACTTTTATATAGCTGTCCTCTTTCTGACCCAAATGAATGCACAATACATTGCTGATATTAGGATTGGTGTTGAGGTTAGGGTAAAAATGTCTTGATCGTGTTTCTGTGACCAGCAAGGGGCCTCCTCCTCCTCACTGTGTGCTGACAAAGCAAGTATCTATTAAGTTAAAAAAAAAATTCCTCCTACTTTTCAAAGAACAATGTCTGCAGGTTAATTATTTAATTAAATTAATTCTAACTATCAATTTAATTATTTAAATACTTTATTCAATATATTGAATTTTTAAATTGAACAGATAAGTGTATGTACATTTGAAAATGAAACACACATAGTTTAATAATGAATTAGGGCCAAATTTTCCTTTCATATTTATGCGTTGGTGCTTTGAGAACTCAGCCTAAAGTAGGTGAGTATGATGGGAAAATTAAGTGAGTGAAAAGACTCAGGGTGTCATTGTCTCTTACTCACCCGTCTTTCACTGTGGAGTGAATAGCCACCAGATCAGTTCCCTGAGTAGTGATACTTTTGCACACTCATTAGTTATCACTAATATTACCCTTTAACAATTCCAAGAGGGTGCCAATTACCATGTAGATCTATAATTAATTAAGTAGCAAATTCCTATTAATTAGTTTAATACAGTCTAAGAGTTTCTATGAGCATTATTAGTGACACATTGTTTTACTGATCATTTAATTTGTTAAAAAATTCTCAAAAGGCCTTCATAGTCTATTGATTTTTCCTGTTTATAAGTTTTCTAAGTTTACTTCACTGAGACTCATACAGTGTTGCATTTTGTTTTATGTTCCTAGTTTCACGGTGCGTGTTGAGAGATGATTTTTCTCAAATCTTCTTGTTTTCCTCTTCTGGAGGGAGATACATCAGTGGAATATTTGCTGGCCCTCTGTGGCCCATTTCGCAGGAGTTATCCAGATGTGCTGATTTCAGCCCCTTCTTATCTTTATTCAGGAGTGAGCTGGCCAGAGAGAAGTGTTCTCTTTTCTTAGGCCACCTCTTTCAATCCTGAAATTAGCATTTAGAAAACAGGACAAACATGTAACTCCTACGGGATGGATTTATTGTGCCTAGTGATGAGGAACCAAAACCTACTTTGGATACTCAAAGAAAGATTAATTTGTCCATAAAGTGGGTAAAACTTTTTTTTCCCCCAGAAGAAACTTCAGTGATCATTTTAGGTAGAATTATTTTCTCCATTCAAATAGTTCTACTGAAAGTTAAATGAAGCCAAGATGTGTTGGTGCATGCCTGTAATCTCAACACTCTGGAGGCTGAGACAGGAGAATCTGCATGAGTTCAGAGCCTGCCTGTACTACGTAAGTGAGTTCAAGGCCAGGCCAAACTGCATAGTAGGACCCTGCCTCAAAAAACAAAAGAAAAAGAAAAGAAAATAACAGAGAGTGTTTGCCTCGTTGTTGTTTGTGTGGAGAAGTAGGCTTGATTGTGCCTCATAAAAACCTCCTCAAGGGGCTGGGGATTTAGCTCAATGGCTTAAGTGCCTACCTGGCAAGCACAAGGTCGTGAGTTCAATCCCTGGTACAAAAAAGAACCCACAAAAAACCTCCTCAAAATTTGCAGAGAATTGACAACATATCAAAGTTTCTTCCCATAAGCGTGTAGCTGCCCGTACTGCTATGCACAACTGCACACACCCATCTTTTCTCATTTCACAAAGGGTCTTTGGAAAATAGCATTTAACCACTATACAGAAAATTAGAAATATCTTTGTACAACAGAGTCTATTATCAAATATGCTCAGAGTAAATCTATAGCGTGAAATCTGTTCTTGGTATAAACTTCAAGGACTGGAACTCTGAGTGAATTCAAAAGATAAGTTGGTTTCTGTTCTTGCGGAGAAGGGACACTTTGTACAGTTTTCACGGGTCATCGTTGGGCCCCGCATGGCTCTGATCTCCTTTTGCTTTGTACTTTTTACCTTAATTTTATTTTGGGGGCATCATAGAGCTAAAAGGGAATCAAAGGATCCTTCTATTTGCCAAGGCTATGCCTACAATTCCTTTGCTCTATGTGGATTAGAAGTGGAAGAATTTTCACTGACAAAATAATAGTCATTTTTTCATTTGATAATCAGTGTTAAATAGACCTATTAGTGAAAAAATACTAATGTTTTGAAACATTGTTAATGACAATTATTGTAGTTATAATTTTTTTTAAACTTAACATCGTTAACAGGAGCTAAACAGTAAGGGACAATAATTTATATACTATGGTTTTATGACTTGAGTGAAAAACCTGTATTTTCTTCTGCCACAGATTGTAATGTAATTAAATGTGGGTGTTTCAACATCAATACAAATTAATTAGAAGCCTACATTTCAAAAATGCTTGATGTTAATTAGAAAGTGATTTCCCCTTGAAGTTTGTATATATGTCCTGTGAAAATGTAATATCTAATTATATCTGTCATGTTAAAATGGATCTAATTAAACAGTTGTACATATACATGTACATTGTGCACATAGTTGCTAAATGTATATATTTTTTCATGCTTATTTAATGTGTAAGTTTAGTGCATTAGATTTGCTATGCTACATGTACTTCTATTAAAAGTAAATATATATGGCACTGCTTGCTATAAAACTTGGCAGTGGAAAAGTCTAGAGGTTTTAATCATGAAAAGCTGATAATTTGGATTTAAAGACTGAAACGAAGAAACTGTTTCTCTTTTCATTGTTTGTTCTCTTGTGGAGTGTTCCCCGCAGGCTTCTCCTTTCCTCACATAATCCGTTAATACCCAACTTCATTTTTCTTTTGTGCCTTGCTAAGTTTTACCTGCTTTCCTGATGGAATGCGTCCACCCAGACTGGAAGGCTCCATTTCCAATCCTTCCATTCCAATGAAAGGCTTTAGGACTCAGATGATGTTATAAGTGGGTCACAGGAGAAGCATGTCTGCTATTCATCTTCTTGATCTTATTAGATCATGCATTTCCAGGCCAGCAAAAGAGAGATGTGCTTCCCCTTAAACCACACAGAAATCCCTGAGTTTGCAAATATGAATGACCCGAGTCAGAGCGTAATCAGAATGGCAGACAATAGGAGTATTTCAGTAATTCTGAATTTTGATCAGGTCAGAAAGTCATTTCTGACTCCCTCTGAAGTCTTCAGTGGGTATGTTAAAAGCATGACCCAAGGCGTGTTCTATTAGCATGCGGCTGTGTACCCTAAAACATTTAACGATATTGATCTAGATGCTTTCTAGGCAATCAAAGTGATTTAGATACTGTTCTGTGGTTGTAATCATCTGACTGTTATTTACTTAAATAACCCGTGAGAAACCGACATGGAACTTACATTATGAAGGCCAGGTAAGAAACAAATTATTATACATTATGAAGCAGGCCAGGTAAGAAACAAACAGGTGGAAAGTTGGGAACTAGACAAGGTAACTCAGTTAACTCTGTCGATGGACGCATGTACATTCGTGTGTGAATTCCAAGCAAGCATTGCTCAGGGCAAGCTAACACTTGCACCTCACCAGGTCTGGATCCAAATTTAATTCCCATCACAGGGCAGAAGCTTTGATAGCTCTGCTATCAATAATCGACTGTGGAATAAAACAGATCCACTTCCTTCCCAGGCATTTGACCTTATTCTGTAGCAGATCATTGAGAATCACAGAGCTTTTCAGAAACAGTTGTGAAACTGGTCACCCATCCATCAATCTTGTATTTTCCCACATTTATAGCAATGATGTGTGTTTGATGAACATTGTATTTGTGAATTATTTGTGCCACTATTCAGAGCTGTTCTTAATTTTTAAAATGTCTTGTTCAGCTTTGTATGTAACAGTGATCACTTTAAGGGAAAACTGCCCCTGAGGTACTCTTAAAGCTAACCAGAAAAATAATTGGCTTATTTTTTTGGCAACAAGTGCTAAATCTTGCCATTTGGACTTATTATGCCATCTGGACAAAATATCATCCATGAAATCACTGGAGACTTTTTCTTCTACATTTTCTCATTCTTTCCCACAAAACTCCTGCCATATATATATATATATATATATATATATATATATATATATATATTTTTTTTTTTTTTTTTTTCAGGAGACCTAGGAAGCTCTTGGGTGATAAAGCGCAGCAGGCCATAGTGGGATAAGCACAGGTGCTTATCTGGCTCTGGACTGTGTGCAGTGTGCAGTTAGGAGACTTCATGATGGGCAGTGGGGTCCACTCTGGTGACCGGAGCTCACCCTGGTGACTCAGGAGCCTGAGGTCTTTGCAGCACCTGCACTGCTGCAGCCAAGAGAGGCTGACAGTGACGCCTTAAATCCTCTATCCTGTGTGAGGACCTGGGGAGAATGCAGCCCACTTGGAGGAGCCCTGCTAAATCCTTTCAAAGTCTTGTCCTCTCAATGGCAGAGCACGGGGTCAGCAGGAAGACACCAACATCCAGAGACTGACGGTGGCAAAGGGTGTGACTCTGACAGCTGTTTAGCTCCAGAATTCCCCTCGGTATCTGCCAAGTCTGCCTGGTATCTTATCCTCTGCCCCAGTTTGCTTTCTCTCCATTGCTTCTGCAGATGTTGGCCCCAAGGAACTGCCTGGTAAGCAGCTCTCTGTGCTATAGCTAGGTTTCACGAAGCAGTTTCATGTCCTACGTTATGAAACTTTATAGACAAGCACAGTGAGAAGGCCTCAAAGCAAAGGTAAGAGAAATAGGTAAATATTCTCTAGACGCAGGAGAGAAATGTCTTGAAGGGCCAGGAAAGGAACATAAATGGCAGAAGAATCACAGTTACAAGTCATTAGGAAAGAGTGATAACATTGTTTAACTGGGCAGCCTAGATCCCTGAGGGTTTGCAGCCTATTATGTGACAGGAGTGTCCAGGTCCATTGTTGTCAAATCTGTCCAGTTAAGGTCAAGCTAAACAATGTGAAACAGATGATCTTTAGCTTTCTGTTACAGATCAACAATGTTTCCTTCCCATGGACTGGCTTGGAAAAGATAGTAAAGGCATGAACAGTGAGGCACAGATGTGCACGCGTTTTGCAGAGGAAAGAGACCATCACTGACTGAGCTTGCGCGGGGAGCCAGGCAATCTGATTTCTGTCAATAATCCATGTTACTTTCCCCCTTTGCTGCTTGCTCACTGAAACTCTGTTTCTTCCCAGGATTGTATTTGTGCAGCAATGTGTTGTAGATTGAGCTATTTAGAGACTTTTGTCTGATTATTGGCAAAAATTATGAACATTTCCATGTCACCCTGGGAGAGTAGAAAGGAACAAAAGATGCCATTTAATATAACTTGAATGAGCTGATCTGAAGAAAAGTGGTAACTCTCCTCTCCCCAACCTCCCAGTAGCAGATGGGTGAAGAGTGGGCTGGAGGTTTAAAGGTAGCCTCCGCCGCCCAAAGCCCAGCATTGCTATCTATACACAGGTTCTGTATGAAAGTGAATCTGACTTCACGCAGAAAGGTCCATTTGTATGTTCTGCTGACCTTGAGAGCCCTGCATTCCTGTTGGAATTACACCTCTTATGGCAGATTTTCAACAATTAATACTGCTAGACATATGCTAGATCTATACGGGTTTAGAAACAACTCTGTGTCCTGGAGGACATTGTTGAAAACTACTTCCTGAGAGTGCAGTCCAGAGGACGCAAATCTGAAGTGTGCTTTTTAACTTCAGGTACTTACTCTCCTTTTCCATATTCAATTACTTCTGCCCTTTGTGACTTTCTTGTGAAAAGCTCTGTTTCCTAACACTCAGCAATTTTTTTTTAATGCAGAAGAACCACTTTTAAGAAGCAATCAGCAGGCTTATTAAGGCTCACCTACAATTGAAGGCACCATGTTGTTTATTCATTTAAATTGCAAATGTGGGCCTGGTGGCCTTAGCCAGCCAGCTCAATGGCCTGTGGGCTTTGCAACCTTCTGAGAAGCCTGCACTGTGTGCTATCAGACAACCCCCACAGGGACAAAATAGGCACAGCGTTTAGCCATTTGCCAAAACAGACCGGTTCCCCCAACTTTTTTCTTTTGCATATTTACAGATTTATGCATTCCTGCTACAATCTGATTTCCACTTACCTATTCTTTTTATAAGACTTTGGCTGTGCTCTTTTATTTTGCTGATTTTCCGTAGGTCACATGTTTGTCTAGATATTTTCATCTTCACGTTTAAGAAAATGACCCAAAAAGAGCCTGCTTAGGAGATAAAGGGGCGACTTACCTATGTTAATTTAAAAATGGAAAATTTTAACTGCTTTATTTCAAGCACTCTTTGTCATAGTTAAGACCCCAGGTGTGAGCCTTGCTCTGATTCCCATGGTGACACTGATTAGGAGTTAAGGCAAGTTAGGATAGAGGCTGCAGGAGTTTTTCGTGTGATTTTTCTGTTTGAAATGCTGTGTGTGTGTGTGTGTGTGTGTGTGTGTGTGTGTGTGTGTGTGTGTGTGTGTGTTTAAAAATAAAAAAGGAGAGAGCAACTTTACTCCAAATAATCGAAGCTTGAAGTCTGAAGGATATGCCTGTATGGTACCTGAACAATTTTGAATCAACCAACTATCTGGAATAATGTTGGGAAAATTTGTGTTTGATGGGAAGTAAACATTAATCACCAAATGTATTTGGCTTTGCTTTTATCTCGTAGCCCCTTATCAGGCCACAAATAG
>PVJX010040149.1:0-15425 GCA_004027295.1 Dolichotis patagonum | reverse complement strand
GCCCTGAGATGCAAGGCAAACTATTAGCTGTGAACCCTTTAAAAAAGAAACCCACAAAACAAAACAAAACACCCCTGAAGGCTTCACATACTTCCAGTCTGCGTTGGTAGGGTAGGCACATGGTAAGCACTCTGTCTGGGTTTATGCCTGATCCCCAATCTCCTAAATGGGTGCACAGCAAAGGCCCAAAGGAATGAGACAAGTGGTATGATCTTTAGGGCTCCAGAAGAACTAAAAGCCTCTCAGAGTTCGTAACTCTGCTAGCCGGTTGACCAACTGACCCTGGGCAGCCTATATTTAATCAGAACAAGCAAGTTGAGTGGAAAACACAGGGAACCTGAACAGGATCTTAGGAGGGGTTCAAGGATCCCTCAGAGCAATAGAAAATGCTGATTAAGGAAAACTATCCAGAAAGTCTCCAAGTGGCCTCAGCTGTGGCCTATCTTGTCACCTGAGGCATCTCCTCATTCTCAGTTCAGCCTTGCCTGGGTCACCCCACAGCCCTGCATGTGTATTAGCTTCAACAGCTCCAACAATTCTCATTCCAAAATGCAGGGTAGGAATACCAGGGAACAGTCAGACCAAAGCCAGCCTAAAACCTGAAAGGGAAACCTTTAAATCCTATACCTCTATATGTGACAACCAGGATGCAATGTGCATGATGCAAGCTCCAAAGGGCTTGGGGGCCTCCAAGGCAGAGTTTGCACATCTCTGACTTTATGGGGTCTCCACTGCAGCTTTGGCTTCACAGCTTCAAGTGTCACCCTTTGGGGGCTGCCTGCAGGATTCTACTTCTGCCATATACTGCCTGACCTCCCAGACTTGCCTCTGAAGTCTGGGGGGAGGCACACATGACCCCACAACTCTTGCATTGTGCATGCCTGCAAACCCAGCACCACATGGATGATGCTAAGGTTTGCTACCAGCACAAAAAGTAACCAGGCCCACTTGGGCCACCTTGCCGTGGGCTGGTGGGTAAAGGGAATCACAGAGGAACAGCTTCCTGGCTAACTCTGAGCAGAGCCTTCTGACACTGTTCTCAAAGCACCTTTACACTTTCACACTCTTAAGCCTTGATGACTGGGTCTGTCCAATTCTTGAGATGCCCTCAAGACATCTTTTATATTCTTCTGGGGCTGGTGGTGGAGAACTTGGTTTCTTTTTAGTGGTGCTAATCTGTTCAGCCACCATATTCCTTGGCTTTGATTTGACTTGGGTTTCTTTTCTGGCAAAACAAGTTTTTCAAATCTTTCTGCTCTGATTTTTGCTCACAGTTTGTCACTGTAAGTCTGACTTAAGAGCCAGCAATACCCATGCCACATACTGAAGGCTGCGCTGCTTTGAAGTTTCTTTCTCCAGATTCTTTAGCCTTTCACTGTTAGCACATTCCTGTAGGCATGGAGGCCCACCCAGGTGTGGGTAATGTGTGAATTATGTCCTGTTGTGAGCATGTTAAATTCAGCCTCACAGTGTCTTGGGGTATGCACAAAATGCATACTGGTTCTTTGGATGTAATCAGTGTAGCCTAATCCCCAAAGCAGTCCTCAGTCACATTCCAGCTTCATGAGCAGTCTTAGCTGTCTGCATTCCAATCAGCGCTCTGGTCTTCCTGGATCTCTCCCAGAATCGTCATTCTAGCACCTCCCTAGCAGGCATCTCCACACCTTTCCAAACTCCTGCAAACCAGTTCCAAAGGCTTCTAAATAATGTGGTAGGGTAACCAATTTTCTGTGTTAGTTTTTCTTCATCATGACAAAATGACTGAGATGAACAACCTGGCAAGGAGAATACTTCATTTCACTGCTTCAGGAGTTTCAGTCAATGGCCAGACGAATCTATTTTTCCTAGGCCTGTGGTGAGGAGGACAGGATGGAATGAAGCTACTGCACTCACAGCGGCCATGAAGCAGAGAGGGTGGGGTGGGGGCAGAATAAACCCTTCCCAGCACACCCTAGTGATCTGCTCCCTCTGGGCAGGCCTTACTGCCTGAAGTCTCCGCCAGCTGTGTGGCCCAATCCTTTAATGAAGGGGCCGTGGGTCAGGGAGACATTATGGGTCCAAACCATAGCAGTAACCCTAACTTTCCTGTTGCTGGGACGTAATACTCCGCACCCACAATTTGAAAGAGAGGCTTAATCTGGCTCACCATTTCAGGAGGTTCAGTTCATGACGGGTTGGCTCCAAGCCAGAAGGTGGGGGACAGATGCTTAGTTCATGGCAGGCAGGAAGCAGAGCAGAGAAATAGCCCCACAAAGGGCAGGGCCATGGGCCAGGTTTGGTTCCCACCGTCACACCTCCATGACCCACCTGGACACACTTAGAAGTGTGCCCCCACCCCCTGGGTGACTCCCAAGCCAATACAGTGGACACGATGGAGCTTGACCCCCCAGAGGGTGATTTAGCAGCATCTTTATGTGTCCTACTTGGAAATCCAGCCTCTGACAATTTATTTTACACATGTCCTTGTATACGTGAAATGATTTATATACTAAAGGTCATTTCCTGTAGCTCTGAACAGACGTGACCTATATGTCCTGTGTCTTAGAGTAGCTGAATGCGGCAGGACGGTTACATTTTGTAGAGGTATATGAGGCTAATGTTTGTATTTAAAAAATCAGGGGATGCACCATCACATATTAATCAGGGATACGAACCATGTGGATGGAGACAAGGGCAGAAGAAAGTGTCCATTTGTCCCTTCAACAACTCTGAGATTAGAGATACTGAACTCCATGGAGCTGAAAATCCATGTATAACTTTCTTAATGTTTTTTGTTTTTCTTAGTTTTCACAGTCCTGCTATGTAGTTCAGGCTGGCCTTGAACTCACAGTGATCCTCCTGCTTCAGCCTCCTGAGTACTGGGATTACAGTGTGTAACCACGTGTAACGTTTTACTCCCCACAACTTTCCTAATTGCCTGCTGTTGCCTGGAAACCTTACAATAGCATAAATGGTTGGGTAGCACATGTGTTGTGTGTTATATCTGCTATCCATGGTGAAAATATTTTAAAAATTTCAAGAGATCACTGTTTACCATGCAATTTACCAGACAGAGAAACTACACATGACAAGAGAGTAGAAGATATCGCCAGCACCTGAGCTCACTGCAGGGGCGCTGGGAGAGGGCTGTGAAATTCCAGTAGTACAGAAAATACTGCTGGAAACCTTTGTACCCTGAAATCAGAGAACACTGGGCGTCTGTGCTGGTCTGTGTCTTGTAGTGCTGTGTCCGTCAGCCTGGATCTGCGATATGACCTTCTAAGTTTCTACTGGAGCTGAAACATTCCCATTGCTTAGTGACCTGACAGCCCCTGTGGCATCATGGTGCAGTGTACTACTTGCACACGCATGTGTGTATGTGTGCTGCTGGTGTAAGCAAACCTTTGCTGCCAGTAGTATAAAAGTATAGCACAGACAATTATGTATGGTACATTAACACTTTATTATAATAAACCACTATGTTGCTGATTTATGTACTTAGTATAAGATTTTTATTCATTTTATTTTATTAATTAATTAATTAATTAATTAATGTTTTTGGTACCAGGGATCGAACTCATGACCTCTTGCTTGTCAGGCGGGTGCTTATGCTGCTGAGCTAAATCACCAGCCCTGTATTACTTAAGAGTATACTCCTACTTATTAAAAAATATTTATCATAAAATAGACTGGGTGGAGCCAGCAGCAGGCTTATACATCTTGTGTTCACTGTCTCTCTCGTGCTCTTTTTGTTGGTACTGGGGATTGAACTCTCAACCTTGCGCTTGCCAGGCAGGCGCTTGTGCTGCTGAGGTAAATCCTTGGCCCCCACTGTGTCTCTTGACTGCACCATTTTTTTCTGTATTTGGATTTTGTCTTTTTTTTATTTTTTATTTTTTTATTTTTTTATTTTTGGTACCGGGGATCGAACTCACGACCTCACGCTTGCCAGGTAGGGGCTTAAGCCACTGAGCTAAATCCCCGGCCCCTGGATTTTGTCTTGCGTTGTGTTTGTTCGTTGCAGTCCTAAAGCAATGGACCTCACGGATCCCATGTAACATAGGTGTGTAGTAGGTTTTGCAGGTTTTACCAGCTAGGTTCTTGTGACCCGCTGCCTGCTGATCATGCAAAGACAACTGCTGAATCACTCATTTCTCAGGACATGTCCGCATTGTTGAGCAATCCACGGCCGTGTTTACTAGTTGGGTCTTTGTCGAATGTGAAAAACCTTGAGTTCACATGTAACCTTGTTCCCTTCTTAGCCAAATAATTATGAGCATATTTCCTAGTTTAATTGTCAGCTTGTCTTTTTTATAGTTAGTGGTAGGTAATAGCCACTGTTATGAGCTTGTAGCTTGATGGCCCCCCAAAGCCTCACGTGCTCACAGGTGGGACTCTTCAGAGGTGGCTGGTGTGTGAATATGGATTCAGGGTGTGACAGCTAAATCAGCCCACTGATTGGCTTAGCATAGTTCTGGGTGTGGATAATAGGAAGGCCCACCCTGGATGTGAGTGGCACCACCCAATAGGCTTGTAGCCTGGATGGGATAAAAGGAAAAGGGAGGCTCAATGCTTCCTGCCTCCTGCATGTGGTTCCGTGAACTGCTCCTTCTCTGTCATGCTGTTCTGCTGTGCCATCCGGCCTTAGAGCCAGCTGACTGGATTGAAACCTTTATAAACTGTGAGGTGGATTAAACCTGTCCTTCTTTAACTTGTGGGTGCTGGGTACCAGGGTCCCTTGGTTTGCCAGCTTAATTCTTTCCATGATTCTGGTCCCAAACTGAACTGAATGAGAACCGAATCAAATTTCCCCGTAAGGTCAACATTGAACCTAAGTACTGAATTTGATTTGGTTCTTGTCTGATTCGGTTTGCAGCCAGAATCATGGAAAAAAACCAAGATCATGAATCAAGGTACCACTGTATTTTGTCCTAGCAATGAGGAGAGTCCCAGCTGTTTTGCCCAGGTTCTTACAAGAATTAGGAAAATGTGCAAGAAATACCTCATGCAATGTACTTCCTTTTTGGGGGGTGGTTATCAGGAACTGAACTCATGACTTTGCATTTGCTAGGCAGGCACTTATGCTGCTGAGCTGTATCCCTGGCCCCATTCCCTCCTTTCTGGTGAGGAAAAACTGTGAGACTGAGTCTACAGGCAAGTGTTTGAAGGATGTGAGGCACTTTGGTTGTTTTGTTTTGTTTTGTTTTTTGGTTTTTGATACTCAAGACACGGTTTCGCTATGCAGTTCAGGCTGGCCTTGAGCTCACTTTGGAGCCCAGGCTGGGTTTGAACTTGTGACAATCCTGTCTTAGCCTCCTGAGTGCTGCGATTACAGGCATGTGCCACCACACCTGACTTTAATTAATTAATTAATTAATTTTTGGTACTGGGGATCAAACTCACAGCCTCATGCTTGCCAGGCAGGCGCTTATGCCACTGAGCTAAATCCCAGGCCCTGTGTGAGACACTTTGAAGCCCTGCATCACCTTAGAAGTTCAGCTACCCCTGAGATTCATTCTTTGAAGAAGTCCTGGCCGCATGGAGAGACCTCACACTGGTGTTAGGGTCCTGGCTGGGGTTTCACCCAACAGCCAGCACAAGACACTAGACACCTCAGCAGAACCCAGGTAGTCGCAGCTCTCACCTGACTTGGCACCCCTGCCAGAGCCCCTGAAATGCAGACTATAGGCCAGCCGTTGGCTCTGCACCCCATCTGAACCTCTGACTGCCAGGATCCATGACCATAATAAAGCAGTGTCTCCCCCTGGATTCTGGGGTGTTCTGCTATGCAGCAAAAGCAGCCAGAACACATTTTGAGACAAGGATAGTGAACATTTTGCATTCATATGGAGGAAAAAGGAGAGATGTACTGGGCTCAAGGCAAGTGATTTAAATTTGTGAGTTACCAATGACAGGTGAAGCTAGAAAAGTGCCTGAGTTCCTCAGAGGAATGGGACGAGGCCATGAACAGTGTAAGAAGAGGGAGAGAAGAACTCAGCAGCTTGGAAGAAGCCCCAGAGGCAGATAGAAGAGTTCAGAGGTGGGAAGACAGGGGAGCGGTGAGCAGCGGAGATGTGTGGCATCCAAACACTGGAATATAGCAATGTGGGGAAGAGAAGAAGGAAGGCAGGGGGTTCCCACAACCCAGGAAGGATCCAAAGCAGCACTGAAGCCCGTGGGGAGAGCCACAGAGAGACAGGGAGGAAGAGGAAGGAGGAAGTGTGGGATGGTTGACTAGAGCCTGCAGACCCACAGTGACTACTGGTGACCCCAGGGGCCTCCACTGAGAAGCACGCCAGTGGAGTGAAGCAGTGGACACAGTGGACTTCAGTGGCTGGTGAATTATTTGGGTTCAGACGTACCCCAGGAGAGGCTGATTCGCCGGTAGCCATCCTGGAGAGGTGCCCGCTGAGCTCAGAACTCAGAACGGCAGCAGCAGCAGTTGGCTTCATCTAGTGGCTCATGGTAACAGGGTCAGGAAGCCAAGTTCAAGCTGGCGGGAGGCACAGGGAGTGCTGCAGGCTGACCAGGTGTAGTTCCAGCCTCGCAGCCAGAAACCACCCGAACTCCCATGGAACTGAAGGGGCGGGCTTCTCGGGATTATCCACTGCTCTGCTGCTACAGCCGCTAGCTGGGATTGGTGAGCTCAGATGTGGATCCTGTCTGTCCACACTGTCTACACTGACAGCAGAGATACACCTTGACGTGGACGCTCTTATTTTCTGTTTTCCTCTTGCCTTTGTTTTTTTTTTTCTTGTTTGCTCGTTTTTGTGTGCGTACAAACATGGTTTCTAGTTTTCTTTTGTTGTTGATCTGTTCTGTTCTTGTCTTTATTTCCTCCTCTTTTCTTTCCCTCCTGTGTTCTTCATCAGTTCCCCAGAGTTGGTGTGATCTGTCTTTACACTCCAGCCTTGCTTCCAATTTCATCCTCTTTTTCTATTTCTCTGTTTTCCCCCCTAACCACTTGTCAATTCCCCCTCTCTAGGGTAAAATTGCCATTTGAGGGTTTGCTTACTGCATACAGTTTCCAGATTCATGTTAGATTTGGTTATATAACCACAAATCTAGTTCATAAGGTTAAAGGTGGCAAATTAATAGTTACCTTAATTTGTTGTTTTCTAGGCTGTTTTTGATGCAGTTGTTGTTGTGGATTGTTCCAATTTAGCCAAGGTGACATAGCTGTTCTAATCAGTTGTTCTTCCTGGTCTCTCAAGACTGACATTGCCTAAGGATCATAAACAATACTATAGGCCAGTGCCAAAACCAGGGCCTGGCCCAAGTAGGCAGCAACTACTCATCCCCAATAAAATGAAGAGGTGGGGTCTTACAACAGACTCAGAACCCAACAGCCAGCTGCACCTGGAAGACACCTCTGAAAAAGTCATTTCCTAAGGGTTTTAAATACCAGCAATAAAACTACTAGCCATAGGCCGCTTACAAGCATTGATATAGGAATTAAACTAAAACAATTGAAAATGAGAAGATACTTAAACGAGATGTAAACTCAGACTTCCAGCCCAGCAAGGGCAAACCCAGGGGCAATGAAGTGGAACAATCCACAAGCCCCCCCAACCGGACTCTGAAGTGGTAACAGTGGAAGCAACAAAGCAGATGAGCAAAGAAAAAAAAAATCAAATCAGAGATGGTGACCATAATGGTGGACATGCTTAGTGTAGAGCAGATACATATTAAAAAATAAATAGAGGAGCTTAGGAAAATGATGGAAGCCATGAACACCCAACATAGGAATGAAATGGAATCCATGAAACAGATTCAAACAGAATCTAGGAAATTAAAAATTCCATTGAAAGTACATGCAGCAGAATGAGCCAATGTGAGGACAGAATTTCAGATACAGAAGGCAAGATTGTGGTTAGCAAGCATAAAAAGAAAGATTTCTTAAAAGTAGCAAGACCCATGAGAAATGAATCCAGCAGTTGCTACATGATGCAAAGAAAAGTAACATAAGATTGATTGGAGTCAATCAAAAAAGGAAGAACCAATGCAGATGATGTAAAAATCATGTTCACAGAAGTAATAGCAGAAAACTTCCCAAGCATGAAAAAAGAATTTGGCATACAGATAAGTGAAGCATACAGAACTCCAATTATACATGATAAAAAAAACTACACCAAGGCATATAATAGTTAAGATCACAGAAATTCAACACAAGAATGAAATATTAAGAGCTGTTAAAGAAAAGAAACAAGTCACCTGTAAAGGAAAGCCCATAGAATCACAGCAGACTTCTCAACACAAACCGTCAAGTCAAGGGCAGCTTGAAGTATTTCAAGCCCCAAAAGAAAACAACCTCCAACCCAGTTTTGCGGTACCCTGCAAAACTAACTTTCAGAAATGATGGACAAATAATGTATTTCCATGACAAAGAACACCTGAGGAAATTTATGACCACCAAATCAATGCTCCAAAATGTTCTGAAAGATGTTCTAGAAAGAGATAACAAGGATTGCATCTCCACCAACCACAACAGAATGAATCCATCAGGTAAGGCAAGTAATTAAATGGAGAAAAATGGGAGCCAACAACAGGAAGATACCATGACAAGGCTAAGTCAGTAGGTATCAGTGATAACCATCAATGTTAATGGTCTCAGTTAATCAATCAAAAGAGACAGACTGGCAGAATGGATCAAACAGCAATATCCAACAATATGCTGACTACAAGAAACACATTTAATCCCAAAAGAAGTTCACAGACTGAAAGTCAAAGAATGGAAAACAATACTCTTCCAACTGACAGGACTTGCAAGGGTACAGAGGTGACAGGGAACAGTTTCAAAAGGAGTAGAGGAAAGGACCAAGGGGCTAAGACATGGTAGCCTTGAGCTATGGGTAAGTGATTCCAAATCCTGTTCCTACCACCTGTGCCTCATTCAGATGCCACACACACATATGGGGGCTGTTAATACCCACCCTCTGCACAGGGCCACGGTGAGGATGAAATGGGTTCATCTACACAAAGTGCTAAGAAAAATGCCTGGCATTGCCAGTGCTTATTTTACCTCGCATAGTGTCTTCAAAGTTCATTCTTATTGAAGGAGCTGAGCTTTGAGCCAGGAATTCATTCAGCGGGATTTTATATGTTCTTCAGTATATAGGTATTCTTCCTTGCTTCCTTATGCTAAGAAGTCTGTAGGGCCAAGGTGTGTGTTTATCAAACACTGTCTGTGCCAGCTGTCCGAGAGGTGAAAGGATGGTTGGCTTGGTCTGGCCCTCAGTAAACCTGTGATCAGGAAATTCATTGTATTCCTTGTTTATTTGTATTTGAGGGTTTGTGTGTGTGTGTGTGTGTGTGTGTGTGTGTGTTTATTTTGTCTTTTGTTTTTTGAGACAATGTCTTGCTGTGCAGTTCAGGCTGGCCTCAAACTCACTAGGTAGCCCCAGGCTGGCCTCAAACTTGCAGCAGTCCTCCTGCCTCAGCCTCCCAAGTGCTGAGATTACAGGAATGTACCACTATAAACTGTTAGTTTATAACAGAAGTAGTCTCTGCTGAGAAAAGTATGGTCTAAGTGTTTTGAAGTAAAAAGAATACAGTAACACTCACAGCTGTCTGTACTAGATAGTTAAATGCTTCAAAGCAACTAGAGTTTGTTTGTGGTGCTGGGAATTGAATCCAGGGCCTTGCGCATGCCAGATAAGCCATGTCCAAACCCCTTCCTGGTCTTGCTCCTTTTTTCCAGTGTCTTAGGAGTCATGCTGCCCATCATTAATCCTGCTGGTGGACATGACCTGACCTCGTAGCTGCTTGGTCTGGTCTTCATAGCACGCTCTTCAGTTTTACCTGCGTGTCTTCCTTTTCGGCAACCTCTTGGTAATTGCTCACATGGCCTGGCCCTGGGCTCACCAGCCTGTCTCCTGCATCTGACTCTGGCCATCCCTTGCTTCCTGCATGGTCCTGCTCCAGCCTGTTGATGCCACGGTGATCTTTCTAAAATCGAACAGGCTTCCTCCTTGCTCTGAGCACTGATCTCCGTTGTCTCTCCTCACTGTGGCTGTAAGATTTTGCTTGGCTACATTACATGTTTTCTTATCTCCTCAAATAAGGAAGTTTAATATTTTAGTTCAGTGCATGGACAATTCTAAAACTCCATTGCATCTCAGCCCCTCACTGGGGCTGGGGCCTGCAGCTTGGTCTTTTGCAATATTTGGCCCTTCTTATCTGTTCTCCTCTCTATTGATTTTCTTTCTGTGTTTGGTGGCTGACTCTGGCGGGCTGCGATAATCAATGACTTGCTTATCTAGGATTCTGTGGCTACGCACCTAGTTTAGATGAGGAAATTGGTTCTTGCTGATTCTGGGGTCAGTTCCTTTGAGGTTTGGTTGGTCCAAATAGCGCAGCTTTCCCAAGAGCACATGCTGTGGTCCTGTGATGTGGTGTGTTTTGTGGAACCTGAATTCCTTTTTATTTGTTCTCAGTGGACGCCAGGCAGAGCCCAGCTCAACGGAAGCCACTGGAAAACATGCCACACAAGCAATCTCTGTCTCCAAAAAGATGGGGTGGGATTTTCCTTAGCAGGTGGAAGGGCTCTCCCTGCCGGGGCTCAGGAGGGAAACCGGCGTTGACTCGGCAGGGACCTCGTCTGTCCCTTCCTGCTGTAAGGCCTGTGTGCCTGCAAGGGCAGAGTGGAGCCCTCTGCCCCTCTGTGGCCAAGGGCCCCCAGCCTCAGGACCTTTAGGGTTGGCTGCCCCGTGGCAGGTTTTCTTTGCTGTTGAAATGTCTCCCTTCCCTTCCATTCTCCTCCACCCCAAGAAACGGACATTTCTGGGGAGCCGGGGCCCTTTTCAATGAGGCCATTTGGAAGCGAAACACAGAAGTGACTCGGCTTTCAGTTTAACTGTTGGAAATTCTGTTCACCGATCCATTTCGAACGTTTTTGGGGTTTTTCTGAAACTCGTGCGGCATGGAAGACTTCTCCTAGCGGGATGGAAGGAAGCACAGCTATTCTGGGTGAGCCATGGCAGCCCTGCCGACAGGCCCGTGGCCCTGGACAGCGCGTTCTTGTCCCTGTCACTGTGTGCCTGGGGCAGGCAGCATGGACACGTCTCGGCGTCACCTCCCGCTGCTGGCGGAGACCCAGCACGCGCCTCCAGGGGTGCCGTTCTCCCTGGAAACGGTCGCGTCACGCGTGCGCACACAGTTGCTGTGGTAACCGGGCTCCCGGTGACGCAGAGGTTTCCAAAGCGCTCCGCATCTGTGCGCTCTCCTGGGCCTGCGCCCCGGTGACCCGGAGCCCCGTGACCGACACAGCCTTCATTTACGGGCGAGCTGGCCCTCGCTGAGGAGGGTCGGGGTCACTCCTAGCAGGGCAGAGCCAGGGGCTCCAGGAGCAAGCGGTTCTGAAATTAGCTGGGAGAACAGCGATGCCCAGGAAACTAACACTTAGCATCATGCCTTAACAGTTTCTGATTCTTATTTTTTCTTACGTGAAATTTCCAAAACAAAAATAAAATTGTACAATGGATCCCTGTTTACCTACCACCTCTATTCAAAATTAGCCGGCTGCCCTACGCACATTATCTGTTCTTTCATTATCTGACGATAAATCAGAGCCACGCATTTAGAGGTAAAATGTCACCCTGAGAAGAATTTCCCTTCTTAGCCACTTACTCACTTACTCCATCCTTAGAGGAAAAAATAACTATTAATTCTTTAATTTCATCTGATTTGTCATCTATATTCTTATTTTTCCAGCTGTCTCAAATATCTTTTATTAGTGATTTTTTTTAAAAAACTAAGACTCGTTTGAGGTTCATACAATTTTCTTTTTCTTTTCTTTTTTTTGGTACTGGGAATCAAACTCACGACCTTGCGCTTGTCAGGCAGGCGCTATGCCCCTGAGCTATCTCCCCAGCCCACTATATATATATACTGGGGATTGAACTCACAACCACACAGTTGTCAGGCAGGCACTTATACCACCGAGCCAAATCCCCGGCCACAGTATTCATTTTATTATTGTTTTGGTTTTTAAAGAGAGGGTCAGTCTCACAGTGTAATTCAGGCTGGTCTTGAACTCATTACATTACCTAGGCTGGCCTCAACCTTGCAGTGATTCTCCTGCCTCAGCCTTCCAGAAAACTGGGATTATAGGCATGCACCCCTGTGCCTGGCATCTTTGGTTATTTTTTATGTTACAACAGAGATGTTGATTATCCTGAAACATGGCCCACCTTTTTTTTTTTAAATTGGTACTAGGTAGTGAACCCAATGCCTTCACACTACACCCCCTGGCCCTTTTAAAATTTTAATACAGGAAAACTGCTAAATCACCTAGGGTAGACGAACTTGAGGTCCTCCTGCCTCAGCCACCGGGAGTGCTGGTATTGCAGGTGTGTGTGTCATTCTGTCCCACTTCAGGGCTATGGACTTAGGTGTCTTTAGTGGGAGAACTGTGTACTCCCCACGGCCTCACAGCTGCAGGTGCCAATCGTCTGGCTTGCTGACTGACTGCGTCTGATTTCTGCCACTGGGCGTTGAACCCAGGGCCATCTGCATGCAGGGTGCGCACTGCACCCCCGAGCTCTGCCCAGCTCTGAGATGATTCTTTGGGGGTTTGCTAGGACAAACTTGTACAGCAGTTCATTTCTTCTTTAAAGCCTTTTTTAAATTAGTTTGAAGATTTAATGGAATTCTCCTTTCCCCTGAAACTGTTCCAGTTTGATTTCAAAAAGCAAAGGTCAAAGTGGTATTAAATTACCGCATTTCCCTCAGAGAAACTAAATAAAGAGTTGGTAAAACCGGACTTTGCCTCTGCTGCACACCAGGCCTGTGCCCTGCTGGTTTCTGGGGATTGGTCGCTCTCTGATCTCCTCCCCTGGGTGACAGGGAGCCCGACCTTATCCTCTCCTTCAATGCCCATAACTGATTTTTCCTTCCTGCTTTCCTTCCTTCCTTTCGTTCATTTGGTCGTTTTCCCTTTTATCGTGAGACAGGGTCTTGCTATGTAGCAGCCCAGGCTGTCCTTGAGCTCGCGGTGATCCTCCTGCCTCAGCCTCAGTGAGGCGTACACCACCGCATCTGGCTTACTTTTCTTTCTAAAAGTTGGGTTTGTGCCGTTTCTTTTGCTCTCCTTGGTCTTGGTCTTGTCACCCGATGGCAGACTTTGAATGGCAGCACCACCGGCTTGGGGCTTTCTTATCTCGGATCCCCTCTTTGTCTGCATTTCTGGTCAGCTGGGTTCAGACTTCGGTGGCTCAGGCCGAGAACTCAGGTCCAGAGTCAGGAGACAGCGGTCAGAAGCCAGCTCTTCCTGGTTAGCTGGTGGGCTTTTCTTCAGGCGCTCGAGGTTTCCAGATACCGGGGTCAGGTTTCTCGTCTGCACCATGGCCTGATAAATAAATGACTAACTTACCTGGGAAATTGCTCTAAAGTAGGAAGTGTTTCTGCCCCACATAGGTGCAGTGGGCAGAGTACTTTCCCCTCTGCCTGATATTACATACTTCTCCTTCTGCCTTATAGGAACCGTCCCCTCCCCTTCTGCCCAGCCTTAGGTCCTGGGCCGAATCTCCCCTCATTTAGTTTGAAGCCATGGGCCTCACCGTGATGCCCACATGGACACTGTACCCCTGTGCTCAAGCAGTCCTCCTGCCTTAGCTTCCTGAAATCTTACTTGTTTTGGAGCAGGCTCTTGCTATGTTTCCTGGTTCAAGCGATCCTCCTGCCTCAGCCTCCTGAGTGACTGGGACTGTAAGTGTGAGTGACTAAGCCCGGCAGCCTCCCCAAATCTTAATCTTTAACGGAGCTGTATTTTTTTCCTGTCAGCCCTCTCATGTGAAGCTCTCCTTCATGTGAACTATTGCTTTTGCAGGTTAACCGGTCACGCTCTGAATATTTTGATAGCGAGGGCTCTTTTCCCCCTGGTCGTAGTTGGACAGTTTGTGTCCAGCGCAGGAGCCAGAGACCTGGCGCGTGACCCCTGTAACTGACTGAGTCAGCTGTGCGATCCAGCTGGCCGTCTGCCCAGGCGCGGTCTTCCCTTGCCTCCTGTGACCAGAGTCTCTTGACTGATCTATTGGTGAGGACTGAGCCCCAGCCCCCGTGTCCTTTGGGTCCTCGGCTGAGGTTTCTCTAGGTGGCTTGGGCGATTGTATTCCCCGAAGCTCCCTGGTACTTGTCATATTTGGGAACCGCTGTCCTTAACCCTTCATTGTTTGTCACCAGCGGTGGTGGCTCCCCCACTCTGCCGGTCCTTTCTTGGTTGCTGAGGGTTTCGTCGCATTGTAGCGAATCTCGCGGTGGCAGTGAACGCAGGATGATACGGGATGGGCCCTCTGGGGCTTTAGAAGTGAATGGCGGCTTATCCGATCCGCCTGCTATGCACCAGGCCTTGTTGTTCTGTACGTTCTGGTTTTACTTTGACAGGTGGATTGCGAAAGATGGATAAAATTATACAGTTCAAAGACTGACTTTGGAGCCTGCTGGTGATGGCACATACAGTGCTTGTAATCACGGCCTTCAGGAGGCTGAGGCAGGAAGATTATTGAGGCCAGCCTGGGCTATACAGTAAGACTCTGTCTCCAAAACAAAGCAAAAGAGAGACACACAAAATAGCAAACAAACAAAAACTCAGGTTGACAAGTGTCTGCTT
Organism: Dolichotis patagonum; assembly: GCA_004027295.1. Classification (NCBI taxonomy): domain Eukaryota; kingdom Metazoa; phylum Chordata; class Mammalia; order Rodentia; family Caviidae; genus Dolichotis; species Dolichotis patagonum. The sequence continues at coordinate 838 of PVJX010040149.1, read as the reverse complement.
TTATTGTATTTTTTTAAAATGGCTCCTTCACTGTACTTTTTATTCTCTTAGCCTGGCTTGGCTGGTTTGGTGTGAGTTCAGGGATTTATGAGCACAGCTCACATTCGCCCACTTTCACCGCTGGGTCGTATTTCCGTACGACTCAACCCAGATTGTGTAATCATTCTTCCCATTGACACTTGTTTTGATTTCTACTAGTACCAGTAGGCCGCAGTGAGAATTCTTGGGTTCCCTTGGCCACAAGAGTTTCTTTGGGGTCCCTTTTTTTTACCTTTTATTTTTATTGTTTTGAGGTGCTAGGGAGAGAACCCAGGGCCTTGTACATGCTGCCACTGAGCTACGTCTCGACCCTTTTTAATTTTTTAATTTTGAGACAGGGTCTCACTTACTTGCTACAAAGCTGGCCTCGAATGTGTGATCTTCCTGCCTCGGCCTGCTGACTCACTGAGATTACAGTCCTATGCAGTCGCGCTAGGCTGAGCCCTTTCATTATAAGATCTATTTTAAGGAAGCGAATCACAGGGTAGAGACAGATGGATGTATTAATTGGATACGCAGGGAAGGTCGGTGTTTAACTTCGGCTTTGTGCGTGGTGTTACAGCCCACTGTGGAGACTCCACAGCAGTAAGATGCCACACTTATCCTTGGCAGCTTCTGACCCAGTAGGGCTGGGTGCCGCAGTACCATGGACCCAGAGGCGTGTACCTTTGTGTCTTGTGCAGTAGCAGTCCCAGTTATTTCTTTCCTATCCATTAGGGTAAAGCACAGTCTATAATTTAAGTCATCTGTCATCTTCTGCATGCATCAGGTGTCAAGTTCTGGCCTCCTCAAAAATATA
>PVJX010040148.1:0-15345 GCA_004027295.1 Dolichotis patagonum | reverse complement strand
TGAGTTTTAGGAACTGTATTTTGGAAAGGATAGGATAAAAGTTCATATATAACTTATTAATGAGTTGGATTTATTTTGGTTGAAACTCTTATGAATGTAATTTAAACCACTATCTTCTCTATGAGTTGCAAATAAATCATATTCTGTGTTCTACAGTGTTATGTAATATTGTAACAATTTAAAGGTCGTTGTAAAAAAAAGATAAGTTTTAATTATTTTAAGTTCTTTAGGCCAGTGATTTCCGTCAAACAGCAGTTTCATCATCCAATGTGTCACATTGTGTGAGCCACTTGATGGCCCCTAAAATCTTCATGGACTGTCTGCAAAATCTTCCTGGATTTTATGCCAATAAAGAATATATATTAATAAGGACAGAACAGTTATGACATTTACAATGCAGAAATTTTTTAATCATGCTATTCTCATAGGAGATCAGTGAAGTAGACCATCTAAAGTCGGAATCAGCCATCTTTCTTCCTGCATACTATAAAGGCAAAGTGGCTTTATTTAATGTAAAACATTTTCATAAATCAAATAATTATTTCATTTTAATACAATAATTTGGAAGAATTATACCTAAAGTAATTCCATTAACCAAATTGCTAACATGTAATATATTTTAAGATTAAAAGACAAGGTACTTTTAAACCACCATAAGAGTACCCTAGACATAATATATTTTCTGTGGTTTTAATTGTACTTTTCTTTCAAATATAGTGGGAAATAAAAAAATGACAAAATGTGTAAACTTGTCTCAGTTTGAAAAAGTTACACAAAGGCCCCTAATCTCTTTGCTTCTCAAAAAAAGGTATTTTCATTTTAGTCATAATTAACAAATATAGTTAACAAATGAAGTTATCACAGCAAGAGATGAAAACGCACCATCTCATTCCTTGATCTCTCATTCTTCAGAGCAAGGAGTCCTTTACCAGTCTGTCTTGGTCTTCTGTCTATGAAATTAGTAGATGAACTAATCTTTTGTTAGACTCTTTCCTAAGTCTATAATTCTATTAGTCTACTTTACAAAAGTATAATACTCTATTGGAAAAGACACTTAGGGTGAACAAATACATCATCAGGTTAAAGTTCTAGCCCAAATCCCATTTAAAAATTGTGACTTGAAGTCTTAGCCTGGTCATCTTTAAACGATGGTGTGGTTCTAAGACTTGTATTCAGTCTAATAAACATGATAATAAAATAAATAGTTTGCTCCCCTTAAAAAAAGTTAAAAAAAAAAACAAATGACTTCTATATCAGGACATAGTAGAGCATTGTTTCTTTGTTTTTAAATTAATTTGCTTCATGAGAGACCATATTTTTAAACATTACATGTTGTTCTCTTTCAGTGCATTTAACTATGATTCTCACATGTAATTAAGTGTTCAATTTATTTTTCATGTCTTTTATTTTCTTCATTGGATTTTAATATCCTATCTTTTAAATAACTCTAATGATCTTCATAATGATTAAAACTCTCAATGTTCAATATCTATTGATGAAATGAAGATTAACAGAAACAATCTAATTCATAATGCTATTTAACCTGATCATTTAGATTTATGGATTAATACTCTTTTCACATAACTGTTACAATTTATGTTTAAGTTTAATTAAAATTATTGTCAATTTTATGAATACATATTAAGAATATTTTAGTTGTATTCTCTTCCAGATTTATGTTGATATTTAGTGAAATTGACATCCATAACATGTTCGTATCTTTTGCTTGATTCTTATTTTAGATGGAGTTATATTTAAAATGTTATCTACTGTATGTTTCCATCCTCATCATTACTTTTTTTCACACTTTTCATAAAGATAAATATGAAACTGATTTTTATTCTCTTTGTTAGCATTCTGGATTGTAATGGTGGTTCATTTTTTTTTCTTTTTTTTTTTTTTTTTTTTGAGACACGATCATCTTGCTACCAGTTCAGACTGACCATGAGCTCATTGTATAATCCAGGCTGGTCTGAAACTTGAAACAATCTTTCTGCCTCAGCCTCCTGAGTACTGGGATTCTGGGCATTTGCCACTATGTCCAGTTATGGTTCAAAATTCTTGAATATTCTATTGTTGTCCAACCACCAGGAAAATACAGATAACTATGCACATCTAAAAGTCAATTATGAATGCAAACACTTCCCTTGTAAACAGGTACAGTGGTAGCAAAATAAAATCACACATGTGAGAAATGGAGCAGATTCTCTTGAATAAGCCTAAGAGTCATGACAGGGAAGGTAATGGAAATGATTCAAGAATAAAATGAAATTGATCAAAGGAAAAGACAAACATTAAACCACATAAAAATGATACATTTGACTAGGAAAAATAAGAGAGGAAGAACTGACAAATAGGAAGAATGGATATAACATGAGGAATTATAAATTATCTTCATCCTGATAGCATAGCAATTCTTTAAATAATTTCTTTTGACCAACAAACTAAAGATGATGGATATAAGAAAATAATAACTAATTAAAATGCACATATATAATCATATATGGTGGCTCATGGCATCACCTGGGAGCCAAAGGCAGGATTGCTGCCTCAGAAAAGCAAAAACTAAGTAAATGAGTAAGTAAATAAATTTTTAAAATGCATGCAGAGACAGAGCCCTAGTATAAATCTAATATTGTGTTATTTATCTTTCATGTCTGCTGATTATAAATATTAATATGTGTACACAAATCAGAAATAAGTATGTAAAAATTGACAAAATCAGCCCCATTGATCCAGCTTTTCTGGCATATTATATAAATGCTTCAAGCATGTTTTAATGTAATTTTTAAAAATAAACTACTCCAGTAGTTTGCATATTCTTCTCAGAGTTACATATTCCTAGTCTAGGTTCTAGCCTGATATCATTTTTTTTTCTTTTTACTGAATCATGAATACCTTTCCCTAAACTTTTTTGTCAAGTTAAGTATTATCTCTTTCTCTCTTCTTGTTTTTAGTACTGGGAATTGAGCTCACTACCGCATGCTTACCAGGCAGGCGCTGTGCCACAGAGCTACAACCCCCGCCCATGGTAGTTAGTCTTTCATACTGAGACAATTCGCTCTTCTCCATACAGTGAACACTAAAATAATTCAGAGATTTCTGTATTGATTTGCTGAATTTAACAGATTAAGTAACTATAGAATATCAAGGCTCCTTTAATGTCTCAAGTGCATTAATTTATATGTTAACAGGTTCATATACATACATTAAGATGGAAAATCGATGATTCTCTTTTCCTTAGCAAATGTGAGGACATAGCAAACAAGGGGAAGCAGTAAGTAATGTCCGCAAATATAAAAATGTGAAATAATAGGCCACATTCTTAAAATATTTTCTATACACATATGTGTATACCTACTCCATATATATATGAAATATATATATATATGTTCATTTATTTTATTTTTTTCTAAAGATATTTTAGTTATTGGATGATCATCAAAACTTTTAGTTAACTGACAATGCAAACACTGACCTAAGTTAAAAGTTTAGATTTCAAAGTTTTGGGGTCTAAGATTTCCTCCGTTTTATATCCCTAAATACTAGATGCATACACTGTTAAAAAGTGGTGTAAGCATATATTTATAATAATGTGAAGGACAGGTGACAACCTGAAGAATGCTTTAAGGAGACAGTTCACTTGGAAGTAGGAAAAGTGAGAAAGAAGTTATTAAAACAAATTGCTTTTCTATCAGCCATTGCACGAAGGCCGATATGAATGTCCGTTTGTAAGAGCCTATGTTGAGCATTTCCTTTACCAGTCCAGATATATTTAACTCACAAAATTAAGACAGATTCATAACGTAAGGAGCTTATAAATTTATTTCATGAAGTAAAGTATTGCATAAGTTATTTTAGTCAATCTTATATATAATTAACACCACTACTTTAAAGTCAACAAATGTAATATTTAACCAGCTTCCTTAAAGTAATTAATCTTGGGTTTAATTTAAACTAAAATGGATCTCTTGTATAGTTTAAAGAGAGATATAAGGCTTTGTGTTGCACAGTTACGTAACCTTTCTTTGGATTGAATTGTGACGAAAATGAAAATTCCAAGTATCACAAATGTGCTGGGATCACACCCATAAAATACATGAAAACATAATTTACCAAATTAGAGTCATGGAAAAAATTACGGGAGGCTAATACTCATCAAACCAGTTCTTTACTAATTTTTAAATTACTGTCATGTAACTTCAGTATTCTTTTTAGCCTGTACCCGTTTCTCAGTACCAATTAACAATCAAAGCCTCTAAAGAGTTTGGGAAAATATTCCATGCTTTAGTTTTTCTCCTCTTTCTAGTTGGATCTGGACTACTACTTACTTTACTATTTATCCCCACTACTCCACTCTTTTGCTTTCATTAAGCCCACTGATGCCTTGTGCACAGTTCAATCCACTCTTAGTTTCTAATGTTTTAGTTCAAATGTGACCTGACCTGCCATACAGTTTTGACATGGCTGATCGCCCTCTCTCCTCCCTGAAAACTGAACTGGCTTTTTGTCAAACTAATTGGCCACCCCTAATGGTCCTATTTTTTTCTTCTCATAAATGTGTGACAGCAAAAGCATTCCATCTCTGTGCTTGGATTAATTTTTTAACAATATCTTGGTGATCTCTTCAGACCCGATAGATTTAAACTTTATCTATATGCTGTCAACACCCAGTATTAAATTTCTTGCTCAGACCTTTCCCTTGTTGTCCATTCATCACCTTTATGTGTCTGTGTAGCAAGTACAGGTTTAATAAATGTAAACACTGGCTCCTGATTCTTCCTATGCTATCTTTCTGACTGGGCATATACTATGTGTGTAGTTCGGTTCCCTTCAAAAGCCCAGTTTGTTGGAATAAAAACACATTTCACAGTCCTCAACTTTCTCTTTCTCACATCTTCCACCCAGCCTATTAATACATATTATGGGTTCTGAGTATTTAAACTACTTTTAGCATGTGCAAACCTTGTACTTTGCTCCACACAATCACTCTGTCTTTTTTAGTTTATTAATAATATTTGGCCACCCAAAATAAATTCTGAATATAACAACTAGAGTGATCCTGTGAAGGCAAGTGTAGGACCGATTCCTGCCTAAGTGTTTGAAGTGCCTTATGATCTCGACCAAGTAAAAATAAAATCCAACAAAAGTATTAGAGTCGGGTCTGTTATCCATTTGAATTTATCTCCTGTAACTCTTCCAACTTAGTAACTTCTTTCTAACTATATTGACTTCTTGCCTTTTCCTTAACACCAACACGCCCCCAACATACATGCATACCCTGCTGCCTCAAATTTTTCATACTTAACCTTTCTGTCTGCTTGGAATATAGCTCTTTGATTTTCCACATCAATCATTTTCTCAACTATTTCAAGTAACTCCTTCAAATGGTTTGCATGGCCATCTCATTTAACACTGCAGGCCCTCACCTGCTTCCTAAATATTCCTCTCTCTTCGTCTGCTGTATTTTGCCAAGGTAGCTATTTCCACATAGCATGTAATCAACTCATTTTTTGTATGTGCATATTATTTACTCCCATTTATAGAAAATAATCTTGAATATTAGATTTTTTAAATCAGTCTACCTCCTGCTATGTAGCACATCTTGAATAGGTTCTCATACATTATTATTTATTAAATTAACTAATTGACTTAAGGAACTGGGAAAGAAAACAAATATACTGTCCCTGTCTTGTAGAGGATTATGGTCCAGTTATAAAGATATTCTTGTATTGATCCTGGTGAATCTATGTGAGTAGACATAAATTTTTAGAATGTTAGAGTATAAAATGTGTTGAGCATGTTATCGATACTATAGTTCCCAATCCAGAACCAATTTCATCTTTATTATTGTAACTTTTATTAAATGAGTACATATACTGCGTGTGTAGTCCCAGTAAAAAGAAATATATTTTGGTATTTTCACTTGGTTCATGAGTGAAATGAAACTTAGGAAATTTCAGTGACCTATATAAGAAAACAGAGCTAGTACTCGGAAAACTTCAAATGCAAATTTAGATCTGTTTATATCTAGGGCCTGCAATTTCTCATTAGACTAAATTGATGTCCCATTTAGGTTTGGTTAAAAAATATTTTAATTTACTAATAAAACATACAAAGTCATGAATTCCTATTTGAATTGGAATTGCATAAGCCATGCCTCAAATGTGAAAATTTATCCAGTGAGGTTCTTAAAACCTGCCATTTCAAGAAATTTTTAGTAATAATGGGCAGAAATTCAGAGACAATTACTCTGCATTTTGGTTAAGTCTACGATTCAAGTGTGAATACATGGAGTAAGAGAACAGATGACTTCCTTAGAAAAGATAATAGCTTATGCTTAAAAAAATTAGATAAAAGGGAAGAAATTTTTTTCAAACATTATAAAACATCCACTTGCATGACATATATTACGTCTCTACGACACAACATTGTTACTGCACATAGATATAGCTTCAAAAGTGCTAACAGATACCAAACTTTCTCAAATATTTTTTGTTTTAGTATTTTCAGATGAGGTCTTTACAGCTTACATAATATTTTTTTTCAATTTCTTGGAAACATCTGTTTGTTTCAACTTGTGATATAATTGTTTCATATTTATTTTTACACAACTTAAATTCATTGAAGACAGATATCATTGTTTTTTTCTTCCTTGTTTATTCATCTCCACTGTGCTCATTGAGAATTATTAAAAGAATTTAAATGGAAAACATTTGATAATGAGTGAATGAGGAAATAAATTATGAACTATGTTATTTAATGATATACAATAAAGGTTAAATCAGAACCAGTAGAATCAGTAAAAATTATAGAATTATATTATATTCAACAAAGTGTATGAGGACATAAAAATGCATCAGAACTGTAATTTTATGTCACTGAAAGACCGTATCCACTCGAACCTTTCTGAACGACGAGTTCCTTTGATTTTAGAACAGCCTTTCTTGTAGTATCATTTAACCACTGGCTCTAGCAGAAAGTTAAACATTTGCTCTGCTTTTCGGCTCTTCTTATTTGAAAAAGAATTAGTGTTTGATGATAAGGATAAAGTGATTATTAGAATATTTTATGAAAGATTTCCAGTGCCTCTTCAGTAAAATGTTTATACATCATTTCTGGCAGCTAAACATTTAAATGAGTTAAGACTAATATATGTTTTATCAATTTCATAGTTATAGTACAAGCAGTAATAAAACTTAGAACTATGCCTTGGGTTGAATTGATTTTTCAAATTGCTATGTTGGCCCAAGAGGAGTAGTTCTGTGAGTCAAGGGAAAAGTGTCAAATCTTGGGAACAAGTGCTGCCAACAACAACAACAACAAAATCCACTTCATCCTTAAAAGCACTGGAATAACTTCACATGGAGAAATTGAATGTGGGATATGAAAGAATGTGTTAAAGTCAGTTTTTGATATTTGCAATTTGATATACACTGAGATTCCCTGATTGTAATGTTAATTCTATGGTAAATTACTTACCATTAGATTCCTTTCAGTATTTCTATTTTGTTAAACTTTATACTTAATTTGCTTTTAATTTAGTTTTAAAATATGATTGCATTGTTCCTTACCTATATAAGCAATATATACCTATATAAGCAATAGATTCTGTATCCTACTTGAAGAATGATAAAGCAGTGGTTACCCTTCACTTCATTCATTTTTCTTATTCAAGATTGCATTCCAACACACTGTAAGTTGTGACTACAAAACATTGCCTCAGCACTTGTATTTTGCAGGTGTGCTCCTGGAACTTTTATTACCTGCATGTCCCTGTGCTGTGACTAAGCAAATGACATTCAACAGAACGTCACAGGCTGTTACACTGAATCATAAACATTTCTGACTCAAGAATTTCAAGTATTCTAAATGTTGTGCTTAAAGATATGATAGATATATCTTGCTTCTATCATTTCTATGTAATCCTAATTCAGACAAAAGAGTTACAAATTATTCATTGGTCAATGTGTTTGACAATATGATTCTTATTTCTATTTAGTTAAGTCTAATACAATTTTTGTTAGATATCTTGAGTTTTTTCCATATGTCAAGCATGATATAAAAGACAACAAAATAAAACAGCATCGAACATAATTATTTAATTGCATAATATCTTAACAAATGTAGCTAATAACAATTTTCACATATAATTTGTGTTCTGTTACTCTTTACTAAAACAGGTAAAACATGGTTGTATACTGTTTATGCCATGCAGATGTCTTCAAGATTCTAAGAAATATTTGAAAAATTCAATATGATTGTCTAGTAGCACGTATAGTACATTTGAAGCTATAGATATTCTTTTTAAATCAGTGTATATAGAGTTGCATGAATGTATTCACATATAATGTCATGTATTCACTCCTTACTGTGACCTTGCCAAACTCTTTATTCATTTAATCTATATAGACATTATTTTTTGTATACACAAAGTGAGAAGATTGTACTGAGCTGAGTGCTCAAGTCTCCTCCTTCCAGAGGGATTTAGCTAAACAGTTCTAGCACTTGTCTGGAAGTGTGAGGTCATGAGTTCAATCTTAGTTACAAAAAGAAAAAAAGACAAGAAAAAAAAAGAAAAAAGTCACCTCTAATTTTTCAATAGTAAAAAATTTCCATAACTCTATTATTCTATTATTTTTTTGTCATGGCTTTTTTATATATAAAGACACTTGCAGCATCTGATAATTTTTCATGTGTGCTATAGTTTACTATAAAGAAAAAAAGTGATGTTTTGTTTAAAATATATTAAAAATTTTTACCTAGAAGATACACTTGGTCCATAAAGGTCTGGATGAAGATTTCTGCAAAAAGAAAAAGGCTAGTCTTTCGAAGTGAAATAGTTCATGGAGTTTGACAAACTCTTCTCTTACTAGATACAGGTGCACTTGAATAAATTACCAATGGCAGAAGAAGCTTCACTGATATCTTTACAAATTTGGGAATAATTTCTCTGAGTGTTAAATACCTTTAAGTTATAGAATAGAAACATCATACCAAAAACTGCTTATAAATTATTTTGACATAATATATTTTCCTGGAAGTATAAAGTGCATTTTTCTTCTTTCTCTTTTTAATTCCTCCTTAGCACATAAAGAAGTATTGTACATGCTCCCAACATGACAATTGTACAACATATATTGACTAAAGCATTGTTTTTATATTTATAAGTAAATATTTCCCAAGAATTTTGTAAGGTTTATAAAACTTTATACATCAGATTATACACATATCTTCTCCAGCATATAATTGAAAATGAGGCAAAATGGGTAAAAGTAGATGGCCATGGTTCTCATTTGGGTGATGGCAGAATTGATAGATGTTTTTTGTCCCAATCCGGTGATCTCGTTAACATCAGCTTGCCTCACTTTTGATATGAATTGGTTCCAGTAGCTTAATTTTCAAATGTACATTTATTATTTGGACTCCAGATAAAAGGGTTTAGGATGTCAGGCAAGGCTGGGAAATAGGTAAACAGAACAAGGCTACAAAGTTATTCCCATTAAAATAAATGAGCTTCCCCTCTGGTTCCTTGCGAAGGGCTGCAGGATTAATATTTCTGTTTCATTGAAACCAAATCAGGGAGGAAAAAACTCATCATCCAAAGGCTAAACCTTAATATATTTGGACTGCATTATGTAAGAGACAAAGCATAATTTAAAAAAAATTGTATCACAAATGTAATGGCCTAATTTACCTGTCCTATAAATACATTTCAAGAAAGAATTGAAAATAAATATGTTAACATACTTACTTTTCCAGGGGAAAATGAATTTATTTGATTCTATCTACTATAATAGTGTACATGAATAAATAAATACATACAAAAGCATAATTATGTAGTTACACATATATAAATTTTAATTTCAAATTACAGACTATTAGGTTGAGAATTAGATTTAGGTTAACCACTGAAGCTAATAACTATGTTAGAATTTATATTGAAAATACATAAGAAAAAGGAATAAATTAAGCAAACGTAATAATTAACTAAAATGTAGAATAATCACTTTATAAAATTTTAAAATACGTTTTTAAAGGTCAACTTTTAGCTTTGCTGTAATCCTAAGGTTCCACAAAAGTTTGATTAAAAATGTTATAGTCATGTTTATATCAGTATATTTGTAGGTGTACATTTGACCCAGATATTCATTTATTCTTTTTCTAGGTAACTTCACCAAAGCGTTAAATATATCATACCATAGTGATATATATACAGCTTTATGTACAACAGTGCAATTCTTAATAGCTAAATTTTGGAAACAGTCTATATGTCCATCAACAGGTGAATGGATCAAACAAATGTTATATTAATACACAATGGAGTACTACTCTGCCATAAAAGTATGAGTCATTTGTAGGAAAATGGATGCACCTTGAGACCATAATTTAAGTGACTGAGACCCACAAGCCTAAGTATTGCATGCTTTCCCAACTGGGAAAAGCAAACTCTTTGTCTGTCTGTCTGTCTGTCTGTCTGTGTCTCTCTCTGTCACTCAGATAATAGGAAAAAAAAGAAAGAAAAAGTGGTATTGTAATCCAGGGTAGACAATAATCTAACAGTGCACTTTTACTTAGTATAATTTTCTTACTTTTTGTATGTTCTTTACCCTTTTAGTCTGATTTTCAATCTCTATGAATGATAATTAAATTTATATGGTCTTATAAATAAATGAATCTGATTGCACGAAAGTAAAATTTTATACAAGAAAATCAAATTTTAATGCAAAACAAATATTTATGGAAACTTTATATATTAGAAAATTCTTTAAACAAAGTACAACCATGGCTTAATTAATTCAAACTTATTTTCTATAAAAATATTTAAAACAATGAAAGATTATTAAATTCAAGTTCAGAGAGACTTGATTTGGTCTATATTACCTGTCAAGTTTCTTAATCTTATTATCAGTTAATTATATATATTTTTAAATTTTTGCATCACATAACGGTTACATTCTTTATGAGAAGTTGGTACCTGCACATAGCAAATGTTAATTCTTTTTATGTCCCTTTCCCCTCCCCACTCTCTCCTCCCACAATCTATTGACCCTTTCAGGTTAAACACATTTAACTAGAAAAAGTTTGATGATTCAGTAAGAAAGTAATGCACATACTGCTAGAATCATTTCATAGTATTTTGATTTTTTACTGCAGTGTAACTTGTTTTGAATGTATTTTCTTTGGCTGTGAATCTTGACTTTAAAAAAATGGCAGAAATTTTTAAAAAAAGCCTAAGATTCTAATTTTTAAGGCACACTTACTTTCTTCCTGCACACATAGAAAAAAACATTTGATCTTTCAATTTACTCTTATTTTTCATAGACACTTAGTATAAGATAGTCAACACAAAATAACTTTAAAAATAGAATAATTACAAACGTTATGTCATCTCTTTCAGAAAGAATGTAAATGTGGATAAATATTTAAGAATTGTTTTTACTTTAAATCAATGGCATATAGGTTGGTTCAGTGGGCAAAAGCGAAATTATATAATACCCTAATTACTCTGATGTTAACAGAACTTCTTGCACAAAATTAAGATACTTCAATTAGTTTTTAAAAACTACATATACTTTGCATGTATAAGAAAGCTTTAGAGAATACTCCTCTTGATCCTAAGATGAAGTGACAATACCAATTCCTAATATTTATTATAATTTTTTTGCATGTTATCCGTAGATCACCTCACTTTTTTCCTTGTGATGGGGGGGACCTTTGATTATTTAGTACAGTGACTGTTACTCTGCTAGCTTTAGGAAATATATAAGTTAGTGAATGACTATGAATCACTACTTTGATGTTTGCTATTCCATGGGCAACACTTATGTCTTTAAAGTGCCATTTTACTGAAATTATTATCCAACAATCTTATTGTGAAAAAATCTTTAAATCCATTTTGTATTTAGAGAAACATTAATAGTGGTCAATAATTTAGCTATTAACATTAAGTGTCTTTTCACCAGGGATTCATCCTGTGAAATGGATCATGTGCAAGATTTACTTAGAAGAATTTTAAAGTACTTGTACGCAGTCCAAAGCATTTAATTTCCAAGCTAAATGCTTCACTAGTTCACTCTCTGGCAAGTCTATATAGCTTCAGTGTTAAATTACACAGCAATGCTTCTTCACATTTCTATTTGAAATATCATTTGCATTTAGTGCTGCTTTCACTTGTGCCTGGGATTCTCAAATAGTAATGAATTAAGATGAAGTATGCTTGAAGAATACAATGAATTTTTAAAATTTTTAAAATATCACAACAAAAGATGCATTGCCAGTAATCTTTCCCAAAACTCTTCTTGCATTGAACACATTTATTCCGTCTTTCTTGTCACTTTCTGAAGCAGTTCTGAGAGTTCGCTTTCACGCAGGTCTTCAGCCATACTGTTGTGGCTGCCTTGAGTTGTTGAATTGTTTGAAAATGTATCCTTCATGGTCAGTTTGACTTTGGAGAACAGACAGAATTCACAAAAAATGTCACAGGTTACAAATCCATGAACGTTGAGTAAGGTGGTGAATACACACCTGTATCTTGTTAGGAGCTTGCGTTTCTGTTGGTTGGCATTTGGCAGCTCCACTGACCGTTTTGTGAAAGAGGACTCCAAGAACATCTTCAGAACAGGGCAGTTCCATTTGACCTAGCTACTCCCCTTTCAAGTTTCTTCCTGAAAGATTTTTAAACATCCTATTACAATGATATATGCATTCCCATGTCTCTAGCAGCACAATTCGTAACAGCTAAAACTTGGAGCAGGTTATATGTCCACCAATAGATAAATGGGTAGGGAGAGTGTGTTTACATGCCACAGAGCACCACTCTGCCATAAGGTAGGGCGAACCTGAGTCACCCTCAGGTAGGAAAATGAACCCACCTTGAGTCCATACTGTTGAGTGAGTGGACACCTGAGCTTAAATATTACACGTTTTCTCCTATTTAAGAGACCTAAATTATAGGTAAAAGATAGATAATAGGCAGTAAGCAGAGAAATCTTTCTCAAATGGGAAGGGGCCCAGGAGATGAAGGGAAAGGAGACACAAAAGGGATGGAGAGGTGCATTGTGAAACATTGCGCTCCAGAGTGTGTGCAAATGGGAAAGAACGGTGGGACAAGTGTGCTCCAAGCAAGAGAGGGCATTTTAGAGGGATGAATGCAATGTCTTTCACAAGATAATAACTGTTTAAATACTCACCATGTAATTTTATTTTCCCTTAGAAAATAAAATTTCTCATATTTTAGCTTATGGCAGTTTCAAAATGCAGAGTGCTGTTTTCTTTAATTCTTATACATGTGCAAGTATGGTTAATAAAATTCTGAAAGTTCATTTTCTAGATCGAAATTCCAAGACTCAAGCATTTCAGATCCTTTGCTCAGGTTTTTATATACTGAGAATGAGGGTTGGTGCTCAAAACCTCCAGTAATGTGCCAAGTGCTTTACCCTTCCGTTTCACTCCTCTAGAGATATAACAACAACGGTATTTTAACAACAGCAGCAGCAAATAGATGTTTAAATATAAATTAAAAAAGCAGCAGTTTTGTGTGGAAGGAAAGCGTGATGATGTCCTTGATGTCGAGAGAATTGGGTGAGGGCTGGTTATGTGTTTTGTTTCATTTTGTTTTGTTTCAGACTTTGAATTAATTTGTCACATGGTTTCCAGAGCATTTAATGCACACCGTTGTTGTTTAAAGCTGTTTTAAAAACAGAAACAACTTTTCTAAACCATCAATCTTTGATCTTTGAAAGAGTTTTTTAGAAGTTTTCTTTCTTTTTGACTTCATAGAAACTTTCTGTTAGTTCAATTTAAAAAGTAACCCAACCTCGGTGCCATTTGGTAATTTTCTTCTTGGGACTGATGTGGTTTACCACATAGTATTGTTTATTTTTCTTTTCAAAGAGTGATCACTTGGGACTGCAATTTATTATTTTCAAAAAATTGCCTAAAATCTATGGCAGTGAGTTTGTTACCTATAATTTCACCAAAAAGATAAAATCATACTCTTTACACACATCCACAGATAAGAAAATTTATAAACACATGCATATATACACTTAAATTTGTATTAGAAGAATCATTTGAATTTAAAACTGAGTCAAATAATTTTTAAAATGTAAAGTTACTTGATGTTTTACAAGTTAACATTAATTAATTAACATTAATTTAGTTTATTATAAAATAATGTATTAGTATGTACAAGCAGATAAGATACATAATGGTCTGCATCAGTTTCATATTAATTATTTCAATAATAAATTCTTAGAGTTATATGCAAATACCATAATTCCTAGGCAACTATTTTTGTAAATTCTTCAAGTTGGCAGATCATCCTTGTTAAAAAAATTCTTTAAATTGTACATCTATAAAGAAACATGAAAAAAGCATATGTGTATGCACACATATATTTTCCCATGCTGAGAATAGAACTCAGAGCCTCACACATGCTAAACAAGAATGCTATCACTTAGCTACATTCTCATCACTAACACATTTTTCTGAGTAATGGCTTAAATAATTAAGACAACACACAAAATGGGCATATGTGATTCAAAATAATGCAGTACATTTTAGTGAATTTTCTTATTCTTTATTTGCCTAAAAAACATTTTCATTAACAATGTTATATGTTATGAGGTATATGAGTGAATGGAATTTAAGATATAATAATGATAGAAAAATTCTGGCATATATTGAATGTAGTAGTCACGTTTTTGTATATATTGTGCACTCTGAAAATTGGGGTCATTAGTACATTACCCATTTTACTGTAATATTATAGGCAAGATTAGAAACATGACAAATGAAAATAGTTCATATAGTAAAAATTGTCACATATGTTATTTTTAAGCATTTTGGAAAAGAATAACAAACATAAATAATAATTATTTAAATTCTAACTAAACATAGATTCTTCACAAAGGAAATGCAAGAGATATAATTTCTCTAGGGATCAAAATCACCCCAAAGAAATTGATAACACCCTGAAAGAGTATAACTGAAAGACAGTGAAGGACTGTAGAAAGTCTGTCTAGGAAATAAAAATAGAAGAAGCTCTAGTCACTGTTCTCACTCTTGGAGGGACAAAAGAATAATTTCAACACAACTGAATGTTTGATGCATAACTATCAGTTATAAAATCAAAACGTCTTTTAGTGTCAACATTGGATATCAAGCATTGCATTAAAATGGCACTGTCAAAATATTTTGCTCACAAACATAATACACATTTCAGTTCAAAGATGAAAAAGCTCATTTGATGAAACATATTCTTTAATTGAACATTTGTCACTCACTCATGAGCCAAGTAAAAAGTGCTAAGGCAGGGCGGGGATTTAGTTCAGCAGCACA
>PVJX010040147.1:0-15347 GCA_004027295.1 Dolichotis patagonum | reverse complement strand
TCTTCGTACATAAATGCAGCTTTGCACCTTTTGATCTCCAGCCCCTACTTCCTGCAGCCCCCTGGACCCTGCCTCTGATCCTGGGTAGGGCTCCTGCTGCTCTGGGATTTTCACATGCTGTTTACAAGAAGTCACGAAGTCAGCCTACCTCTCCAAGGAGCATCTCCCTGGAGGTGCTAAGACTTTCAAGTTAAGATCTAACGGCTTTCCTTGCTTAGGAATTGGTTTGTAGTTATTTTTAAATACCAGTATCCCAAACCATAAATAGCAACAGAAATGAGCGATTTCATATTAAAAAGTCAGTACGACCAAAGTGAAGGAGAATTGGGAAATTGAATTCTAAATTCTAAAATTCTAAAAATTTCACTTCTTGGGTTCCTTATCTAAAACAGGTAAATTAAAATCCCAAGCCCTTTTAGCTCCGAAGTTAATCTCTGCCATTTATTTCTTTCAACTGACTGTATGTCAATACAGAAGTACCTACAACAAAATTATTAAATGCTACCCCAAGAAGTTTTAGTCCTGTAAATAAATAGCAGGGGACATTAGAGAAGATTTGAGAGTCTCCTGCTATGGAGAGAGTAGACTGTGAAGAGACTAAGAAGATACCAGCTCCTCGTTGGAGATTACAAGGAAGGCATCGATGTGCTGCTGGAGCCGAGTCACTTAGCCTATCACCCACCTCGTTGCTTCCGAATGAACCCTGTGAAGAACGAATGCACTACACATGTACCGGCCGCAATCTGTTCTTAGGTAGAGTAAACGTATACTGATGTAAAGGGAGATCATCTCACGCAGTAAATAAAAACGTGAACGCTGAAAACGAGTGAGTCACGTGCAGTGGTACTCCCACATACAAACACAGAGCGCAGTGCAGGGAGCGGGGTTCTTTGTGCACACGTTTACAGTTGGGAACTGAGCCCAGCCGGGCTGGGCTCTGGACTCCATTAGCCCTGACACGCTGTCTGTCACTTTGAAAGATAATTTCCCCTTCAATTTGCCATTAGGTCTGGGATTTGGCCTGTGACCTTGAAGTCACAGAGTATCAATTTTATTTCGTGACACACTGTGTACCTTACCCTAGAAGTCACAAAGCGGAGTGGGAGCCACCTTCTTTTCACGCTGAGTTCAGAAACCCCAAGACACTTGATCATTTGCACTTTCCCTGTGCCCTGGTGGGTTGCTCTGAAATTATTTCTCTTAAATCTTACCTCCTTCCCAAAAGTAACCCAACCGTCCTGAAGTTTGGAGAACCAGCTCCCACACCCTTCCTGCCTGCCTTCTCTCCCACAAACTTATCTGCCCCCTGAGAAGTGCTCCCCACTCTCTGTTCCCCTGCCCAGGGATCTGTCAACCTTGAGTAACGGGAGGATGAAAAGTTCTGCATTTATATAAGTGTGTTTTGCTTTCCCCGTTCGTTCCAGCATTGACCTCTTGCCTGTGTATGCTTGGGCGCTGTGCTAGGTGTTAAGAGTAACAGAAGTGAAAACACTAGCCTGCAACTCTCAGCAATCCTCCTGCTTCAGCCTCCCACGCGCTGGAATTACAGGCATGCACACCACGCCCAGTTCACGATGGTTAGATTCTTTTAAGCAAATTAGCCAGACACACAGTAGAAGTTACTGCCTTTTTTTGTGTTGTTTTACATAGAATGAAGGTTTGGCCTAATTATACAAAGTTCTCCAGTAATCCATTCTGTTTTTTACCACACACCTACTGGCCTTTCTCCCAACGCTGAAGCCTTTAGTCCAGGCCTCCTGGCACAGGTCCTTGGATCTGTGTGTGCTTGTGAAAACATAGTTGTCACACATGTATTGTACGCCCAGTGCATGATGCTATTGATTTTGTTCTGCTTCTTACTGCTTAAAAAATTGCACACTATGTTTTTAAATCCACTGGGTGCTATTGACTGCCACTGGCTCAGTTCCCACCAGGCGCAGCCAGCCTCCTTCCTTCCTGTTGTTCCCCAGGAAGCGCGCAAACCATGCCATGGTAAGCTTCCCGGCCTTGTTCCCTGGCACTGCTGCTCTCTGGCGCGTCATGGGACACGGGTCACACGGCAGCCCTGCCTCTCTCCACACGTGCATCGGTGGAAATGTAAACTGGTAACGAACTTGTCGTCTGCATCTACTGTCTCCAAAGCTCAGTGTCAGTTACTTTCCACGCAGGAAATAAAATATATCTGTGCAACCTGCCACTCAGCATCTCTTCCACAAGTGAAGATTTGGAGACTCAGAAAGGGTGGGCTCCCCACTCAGAACTGGAGGGTACCCTGTGGCCCAGGCTGGATTTGCCCTACCATAGCGCTGAGCCCAGTGTGACTTGAGGGACTTAGCCACGGCCAGCTCTGCCTGCCTAAGGTAGCACAGGTGGTCTTGCTGAGGAGTGAGGGGCCCTGACACTGGTGGAGAAATCCCCAGGTGGTGATAGGGCCTTGGGAGAGTTTTGTCCACCAGAGTGGACAGGAGGGCTCAGCCAGCCATGGAAGTTCTGAGGTTCAACTATAGCTAGAATAAATGGGATCTTTTTTGCATTATTCTATAAAAGACAGCAATGGCAAAATCTTCTAAAACCTCTCAGCATAAAAGAGTTGCCTTCTCTGCAGACCCCTCTATATTTTATAATTTTATAAGAATAGAAGCTTGGAATAATGATGCATACTTATAATCCTAGTACTCAGGAGGCTGAAGCAGTAGCATCACAAGTTCAAGGCCAGCCCGAGAAGCATAGTGAGTTGGAGGTCAGCCTAAACTACACAGCAAGACCTGATTTTAAAGAAGAGGGCGAGGGGAAGAGAAGGAGAGAGAGAAGGTATTTTCAATCATCTTTCCCCTCTGGCCTGCGGATTATGAATCTTAATGCTTATTGGTAAGAGTCTCCCAAACCTTCTAAGGTAAAGTAGAAATCATAGCCTCTACCCAAGGATACAAATTTCACTTGATTAAAAATTTCTTTATAGATGCCAAAAGAGATGAGCCCTTTTCTCCAAGCTGGGGGTGCTTCCAAACTAATGAAAATGGCATTGATAAACAGCTTTTGTTTTGATGTATTTATTAGTATAGTACTGGGGATTGAACCAAGGTCTTCCAGTAAGCTGCATCCCTGGCTCTTTTGTTTTTGAACAGGATCTGAGTCACTAAATTGCTCTGGCTGGGCTTGAACTTGTGATCCTTGTGCCTCAACCCCTCACGAGGATAGCACTGGGGTCACAGGTGTGCGCTGCTGAATAAGCAATTTTGTGACCAAGCCAGTTCTGAACCAGCAAACGGAGGGCTCCTAGGTAACTGAATACAAGTGGATGCCCAAGGGCAGACACAGCCCCTCCTGCCTGCCAGTGTCTGACACCAGCTCTAGTACCTTCAGGGCACAGGGCCCAGCAGCCTGCCCTGTCCAGGAGTCCCCTGTGAGTTCTGCCTCCTCAAGTGTGAGAAAACTGGGGCCATGGGTCCCAAACAAGCTTGGGGAGTCACAGGAAAACCAGGTTCATCTGAACCCAGGGGCTTCAGTCCAAGGGATGGGGCATGACCAGGACATTGGGGCCTTGGGGCCTTGGGGCTGGGGCTTTCCCTGCAGCCCTGGCAGCTGGAAGTTCCCTAGCGTTCCCTACATTTCTTGGCCTGTCTGTCTCCATCACTTGCACACAGAATAGAACCACAGTGCCAGGAGCCCATTCTATACCATGAATCAGAGTGGATTAAAGCCTTGTTTTCTTCTCATCTCCCCTGCAAGGGTTGCTGGGAAAATCCATGGGAGGCACTTTCCAGGCACGATGCCTGCACGGGCTGGCTTGTCACACTGCGTTCAGCCAAAGGGCAATGACAGCGACTCCTTTTACTGCTTTAGAAAGGGGAGTGTTAACCACTCAGTCCCTCTCCTGGGCCGGGGGCTTTTCAAACATCTTCCTTAAAGCAAATCAGGGATCCAAGTAAGCGTTTTGTGCATTTCTGCAGTGGGGGTGCTCAACTGTGCATTTTGCAAGAGCCAAGGCACCCTGCCAGGCACCTCTGCTACCCATCCCCAAATAGAAGGTTTTGCTGCATTACAGTTTAACAAGCACTTTCCCTCCTGTCTCCTATGGGGAAAAAAGAAAAGGGAGAAAGAAAGCCCGTGACTGGAATTGTAATGAGCCCCCCAAACGTGGCCCTTATTATCTTTGGTAACTTAGCAACACGCTGGGGGAGCCAAGAGGAGCTGAAGGGTTTGCATTATTGGTGAGGAGTGGGTGGGAGGAAGGAGGCCTGGGCGCGGCACCCCAGGTACACTGGGGGAGGCATCGGTGCCTGCAATTCTACGTTTGAGGTAAGAAGGAAGGAAGGGCAGCTGCACCCATGTGAGTGATGGGGATGCAGCTTGTGAGGCTGCCGCAGATGGACCCGTGGGAAGCCTGGGAAAGGGACTGCCGTCTCAGGTTGCTCCGGGTGCCTGCCCAAGGATTCCCAGGTCCTGAGTGCTTCTTGCTTCTGACCCACAGCTTCATCCTGGCTCAGAGTACTGCCTGGTTTTCCTTTCCCAGGGTGAACGTGGCTGTTTTGTTTTTCTTAAAGGAAGCAATATCCCACCTGGTTTTTTAGTTGGAGATGAACTTGTGACCTCTGCTCGCAGGACGCTAGGCAGCTAGTGAGGTCTCCAGTGAAACAGCACAGTGGGGAACACGCAGGTCAGACTTTCGGGGAGCACAAGGCAGCAGATTAATAGCTGTCAGAGGCAGGTTTCAAATGATGCTGCGTGCTGAAATCCTCGGGGCAACCTGTAAAAGAACCTCCTCCCTTGCAAAAATTCAAGTACAGTAGAAGTCAAATGAAATCAACTTAATAATTCATGAGACAAAGCTTTGGGGGTGGATTTTGATGAATCGCACACAGTGATGAGTCCTGGGAAGAGGGGGTGTCAAGTACCTAAATCGGCCTCACGTAGCTTCTGGGAAGCTTGGGGCTTCGGGGAAAGGGGAAGCGATGCCTTTGCTCTTGGTTGGGCCTTGGGACTGTCTCGAGCACATGGGGTTCTGTTCTGTGCCTGGTTTGTCAGACCCTAGGTAGGTCAACCCGAGGATGCCTGGACACACAGCGAGCCTCACAGGCCCTGCCAGTGGGCACAGCCACAGTGGTTTTGGTGTTTGGCCCCGAGAGGGAACCCTGGGGAACCCTAGAGAGCAGCGGGAGGACCTCTCCCTGCTGCAATGGTGGGTTTTTCATAAATGTTGAATTTGCCCTCACAGCCAGAGTTTTTCTATGAAAAAGCTCCATTTGCCAGGAGGGAGGGAGCCAGGCAGGGCCATGTGGAGCCAGGCACGAAGCCTCCGAGCTTCCTGCTCAGGTTACCCAAGGCCCAGGTAACTAACCCTTTTGCAGGAAGCTGACCAGGCCCCTGCCCAGGTGAGGCACCCAGTTCCCCTGAGGATGAATGTGTTTCCTGGCCCTCTCTGTTCCCATGCCCTAGGCACCGTCGGTATCACCGGTTGGAGCTCTCCAGGACTTCAAGGCATCCGAGAAGTTTTAATAAAGGGCCAAATTTAAGTCAGTGAAGAGAGTTGGGGAAACCTTGTTACCAGAGGAATATTAATGCAGATATTCAAAGTAGACTCGCTGACTGCAAGGAGGAGGAGGAGAAGTCTGGAGAAAAAGGTCAGGTGGCAGATATCCATAAATGCCCGTTGGGCAAGTTTTAGTTTGCTAGGTAAGGGGCAGTGTAGTCAGATCTGGCAAATAAAAATAGAGGATGCCCAGTTGAATTTGAACTTCAGATAAATAACGAATAACTTTTAGTGTAAGTATGTACTAAATGTTGCATGGCACATAGTCATACTAAAAAAATACTTATTTGTTGTTTATCTGAAATTCAACTTTATTTTTTATTAGTACATGTCTCTAGTACATACTGATCAGATTCATCAGGAGTTGAACGTGTACATAACACACCTTAATTCTCTTTTTTAATCCCTATCCCCTTCCCGTCCCTATCAAAGCTCTATTTCCATTTTTTTTCCCCGCTTTTTGTCCTTAAATACATTTTCCCTTCCTTCCCTCCCTGGTCTCATTCCCCTTTCCACTTGAAAAAGTTCTTCTTACCTCCTGATACGTAACCTCTATTTTGTTCCTAATTTATACTTTGGGTTTCTCACACAAGAGAAGCAATGTATTACTTAAATTTGTTTGTCTGACTTAGTTTTTAGTTCACTTAAGATTATGGTCTCAAGATGTATCAATTTGCCTAAAAATCCCTCAAGTTTGTTGAATATAAATACCCTATTTTTTATCCATTCATCTGTTGATGGGCATATAGTTTGTTTCCAAGATTTAGCTATTATAAATTAAACTGCTGTAAACATGAACTTGCATGCTTCTCTTTTGGGAAGATACGTAGCAGGGGGATAACTGAGTCAAGTGAAACCTTTATGTCTTAGTTACTTTTCTCTCATAGCTGAGATGAAATACCTGACACCCAAAGTCAAACAAGGGAAGGTTTATTTAGGCCACAGTTTATAGAGGTTTCAGTCCATAATTACCTGGCTCCAATGCAAAGGAGCTTGACAGAGGGGCAATGTGGAAGAGAACTAGTTTATGACGAGCAGAAGACAGCAAAAGCAAGCGAGGAAGGGTGACCTTCACAGCTTTTTCTGCACCTTTTATACTCTATCTAGGCTACTGAGATTAGGACGGTGCCAAACCAATCAGTGGATTGATTTAGTAATCACACACCCTTGATCCTAGTATCACACACTCTAGATTCAGCCACCTCTGAAAAAGCCCTATGACTACATGAGTGTCTGGGGGGACATCTAGACACAAACACAACACCCTAGTTTTAGTTATTTTGAGGACTCTTCATACTGATTTCCCTAGTAGGTGTACTAGTTTACACCTCCACTAACAGTGGAGAAGGCTTCCTTCCCCTTACTCTCCAAACCCCGCCAGAATTTGTTATTGGTTAATTTCTTGGCAATAGCCATTCTTTCTGGGGTGAGATGGAATCTCAGTGTTGTTTTAATTGCATTTCTCTTATGGCCAGTGATGATGAACATTTTTTTCATGCATTTGTCAGCCATTTGTACTTCTTCAGTAACATTCTTCACAAAACAATCATAAAATTCATATGGAACCAGAAGAGACCAATAATAGGAAATGCAATTCTGGGCAACAAAGGCAGTGGGTACCACAATCCAGGGCTTCAAGCTATGCTACAAATCTATAGTGGTAACAGTAGCATGGTATTGGAAAAACAAAAACAGAAAACAGACGTGTAGATCAATGGAATAGAACTGAAGATGCAAAAACAACTCTAGGCACACTCAGCTACCTGATCTTTAAATTCTAAAATTCAAATTTAACTGTGTACAAAGGGCTGCACTTTGTCTGACAACCCAAGCAAGGGAAGCCAGTAACCTGAGTCCTCTGAGATGCAGTCCTCTTGCGACTGCCTGCAGTGTAAGGGTGGAGGCAGACCAGCCCAGCCCAGAGGGAAGGATGCTCCCAGGAGCTGAAGCCCACGGTCCTGGCCTGAGATCTTCTGCACTGTATAAAACATGCAGTGGGTACAGTGCAGCGGTTGGAGCCAAATGTCTGCCAGCTCCTGAGGTAAAGGCTCAGTCCCCAGTGCAGCAGGACTCGGAGGTGGGGCTTCTGATGGTACCCCACCATCAGAATAATCTGAATAATCTGAATATCAGAATAATGTGAATAATCTGATCACATTATTGGGAAACGGGGGAAAAGGGGCTCACTGGAGAGGGAGGGTCTTGGGTGTGATCTTGGGGGCTGTGTCTGGTCCTCAGCCCCTTCCTCTGTTTCACAGCAGCCATGAGGTGAGCAGCCTTCTTCTGCCACAGCCTTGCAGCATGGTGTCTCTGCCACAAGCCCACAGTGACAACGGGGCCCAGCAACCCTGGTCTGAAACCACCAGCGGAAGTAAATCTTTCCTCGGTTAAATTGCTTCTCTCAGCTATTTCGTCACAGTTGGACTTGTGGCAGCCATGACCCTTTCCTCCCCACCCAGGCTCGTTGCTGGCGTTTCTGGAACAAAGGCAAGTTAACAGGTGGAGAGCAGGATGCTTTGCCGTAGTCTGGGGCCCCGTTCTCTGGGTTCCACAGAACAGTAGGCGGGAGTACCTGGCCGGAAGGCGGTACAGGGGTGGAGATGAGAGTGTGGGGTGGTGAGCGTGCATCTGGGGATGAGGACCCGTAGCTGAGGACAGTCTCAGAAGAAGCAGCTGCAGGGAAAGGTGGGATTTTGGGCCTCTTGAAGAGCTTTGCGTGGCAGCGACCTAGGTTTGGCAAGCAGGAGACACACAGCTAAATTCCAGAGTAGACCAGCTTATTAAGTGGGTAGTAACATTTATATTGGCACGGGACTTCTGCACACCTTACTTAGACTCGATTCAAACAACTCATGTGGCAAGAAAAGCGGGAGATAAATACAGTTATCCCTTGATGTTCCTGGGAAATTGGTTCTAGGACTCTCCCTCTTCAGGTACCAAACCTTGTGGATTCTCAGAGCTCTTCTATTTTAAAAGGTGTAGTATTTGTATATAATATACACATGCCCTCCTATGTAGTCTAAATCATCTCTAGATGACACTTAATACCTAGTATAATATAAATGCCATATAACTAGTTGAGAATACTGCAAGAAAAAGTTTGTGTGTGTCAGTACAGAAGCACTTTTTTCTTTTGAATATTTTCAACCCATAGTTGGTTGAATCTGAGGATATAGAACCCAAGGATATAAAGGATCAATTTTTTTTTATTTTCTCTGCTATAGGCAGAGAAGTCCGGAAAGGCAAAAAAGTCACATATTGTTGTATATTTAGTATATGGAAGTGTTCAGACCCAAAGACAGGTCTCTGGTTCTAAATCTAGTGGGTTTTCTATACAGTAAGCATTAGAACAAAGCCCCTCAGGGCTAGGAGAGTCATTTTAGAATTATGGTGGCATTTGTGATATAAATGTCCCTTTTAGGACATAACCACAAGTTGTCAGAAAACCAAAGAAGTTTTAGTATAAGTGTGGTCTGTGCAATACTTGAGGTATACTAAAGAAAGTGTTGTTATCTAGAATTCAAATTTAACTGGGTGTTTTGTCCATTTGCACTGTTATAACAAATTACCACAGATGTGGGTGATATATACCCAACAGAAATCTGTGTCTCGCACTTCTGGAGGAGTGGAAGTCCAGGGCTAAGGTGCGGTGAGGTGCCCATAGTGCATCCTACGTGGTAGAAGTAGGGGCACTCGGTCATCCCCCCTGAGTCTCTAACACCATTCATGAGAGTGCTACCCTCATGACTTAACCACCCCCCAGTACCTCGCTCATAAATACTCTCACATTAATGATTATGCTTCAAAACATCAGTTTGGGGGGGGCATTTGGACTATGTCACTAAATGTCCTGTTTTCTTGTTTTGAACTTAGCAACTCTGATTCAGATCTCCACCAGTTCTGCATATTCGTGTGCCTCTGTGTACCATTAGTTTTCCACTAGAGCTCTCATATGGCAATGGCTGCTCCCTCCGCTGGTCAGGTCTTGTGGTGCCTACCTCTGGGGAACAGAGTCTGATACTGACAGAACCTCCCCATTTTTAGTCCCAGTCCTCAACTCTGTCCATCAGAGCTATGTATTTAACCACATATTCCACATACATGTCAATTCCTCCTGGGGTCCCATAAACCCCTCCGACTCACCCATCTAAAGTGAACTAATCTTCCTGGTGTCGGCCCCCTCTTGCCAGAAAGCCTCACCACTGAGCCTTGACCTTGCCCGCTCCTGCCCAGGCAGCAGCTACTTCCTCAAGGCCCCACGGAACGTGGCTCCTTCCCTGCCATCACTCTCCATCCACCTCCACCACAGCCATCGCCACCTGTGTCCCAGACTTCCTGACCACCTTCCTGTCTCTTTGCTTCTCCTCTTGTAAATCACCATGCCCAGCAATCAGACGGGAAACCATTTTATAACACAAACCTGAGTTTATCCCTGTCAGTTGGTGAATTCTATTTCTCTTAAAGTTCAGAATCCTTGCCAGGGCTCACATGGGCCTGCTTAACGTGCATCTGTGCCAGGCTTTCGTGATCCAAACACAAAAGCCCCACTCTGGTGCACCTTAGACCTAGAGATGAAACCTGTTATGGTTTGTGTCTGGATGTCTCCCCAGAGCCTCATATGGTCATGGGGGTGAGCTTTTCAGAGGTGGCTGAATTTAGAATTTGTAATTAACTCACAGTCTTGTGCTGGGATTACCCACCCTAGGGCAAGCAGCCAACGTACAATATAAGGGACAGAAAAAGGCTTCTCCCTTACCTCTCTCCACTGTTGCCTTTGCTGTCTTCCACCACTGAGAATGGTTGCCCCTCTGCCATGTGTTGCCTTACCTTGGAACCAGCCAATTATGGACTGAAACCTCTGCAAATTGTGAGATAGATAACCCTTTCCCCTTTAACTTTAGGTGTGGGTATTTTGTCCCAGCAGGGAGAAAACTGACTAAGACAGAACCCTCAAACAAACAAATGTAAATAATTAGACTATGATTCTTGTTATGAAGTAAGTCAATAAGAGTTCCTTTGGGAGGAAGGACAGGGTTTACTACCGTAAGGTCTAGTGGGTGAGGAGGCAGTTCCAGGCTGGTTGCATTCAAAGTTGAGAACATGAGGTGGGAAAGGAGACTGGTTTTAGTTTGAGAGCTGGACAAGCCAGTGTAGGTAAAGCAGGAAGAGCAGCTGAGCCGGGAAGATGAAGGAACCACAGGAACAGTTTGGGTTTTATCCTGTGTGGAATGATCAGCAGAAGAGCACAGTGCCCAGGGGAGAGGACTTGTCTAGGCAGGAGCCGGCAATGAGTCCACCAGGGCACCCACAGTATTTCGGGACATAGAGGTAGACCAAGACAGGACAGCAAAAAGGGTCACACTGGTGCCTATGGAGGTAGCTGGTGGGTCTGAAAAGTAACGTGACCTGCACAGTGCTGAGACAGAACCTGATCTTCTAATTCCCAGTGCAGTGCTCCAGTTTGATTCAACAAATAATCAAGGCAATGACTTTAAATGTCATAGGTTTTCTTGCTCCCAGCGGTAGTGGATCTTAGAATGGACAGAAATCCTGCACATGGGCTAGCCTGCCTCAGTTTAGGTGGAGAAGAAGGTAAGCACTGCCTTGTCCAAAGGGCAGATGGTTTACTGCTGGAACCTGAGGACTCACATTCAGGGAGGCTGATTGTGTCGTGGTGCAGAGATGGCTTCTTCCTAGATCTCCCATGAGGCCACAAACAGGACTGCTTCACTGACTCAGAAATCACTCACTTACATGTGGATTTAAGCTATGGACTCTTTCCCACGTTCTTGTGACCTTTTCCTCTTCCAACCAATGCCTTGCTAGTTGGATATCTGGCCAATGAATTTGTCTGCTCCAACCTTACCTGCTATTCCAGACCTGAGGACCAGGAAAGGCAGTGGTGGGCACAGGCAAGGAAGGTGAAAGAGCAAACCAGAACTTGTAGGTTCAAAGACTTTTAAGTCCAAGACTCTCTGGAAACGTGCTGAGAGTCTTAAAACCCCGTTGCTGTGTAAGAACAGTCTTCATTTTCTAACTGGAAAGTGTCTCACATTGGGCACTTCTGTTTTCCAACTTCAAGAGAGCTAGAATTAGTGAGGCAGATGCCCTTGGACAACAGTCTACTCTCCTTGATATCTACAAAGCACTTAACCTCCCAAGGACCTTAGTCACAGCTGCCCATGCAGGCTACCAGGAAGCTTGCTTGTGTCTGAATATTAGGAGGAAGGTAATGGAGTAGGCACCGATATCAAAGAAACCCTCAACGAATCATTTAAGAGAGGTTTCTAGATTCTCAGATGAGGCCTCTATATCAAGCACACACATGTAGGGCTGCTTCCTTGCAAAGTCATGAAAGAAATGGCAGTTATCTCTTCAAATGCCGATGAGCATTCTGAGCTGATGGCTTCCGGAGCCTTAGAATGCTCCAGGTCCCAAACTGAGTAGACTGCCTGGATCAATTTAGATAATCATCTTCATCCAACTCACCTGTCTTTCTGTTCCATCCCCATATTTTCTAGATTTAATTGCTCTGTAAAGTTCATGTGATCTTTAGGAATATACAATGTGGCTCTTGTAAACAGCATGGAGTTGGACCATTTAAAAACATATGTGCATATTGACATTCTCTGCCTTGTGATTAAAGGGTATAGTTAATGTACATTTAATGCAGTCGCTAACTAGGTAGCATTTTCATCAGCCATTTTTCTATTTTAGGTTTTGTTCTTCTATTCTTTCATTGTTGTTTCTTTTGTGTTAAGCAAATATTCACTAGGATAACCTCTTAATTCACTTGTTGTTTATTTTATTTGCTTCTTTATTTATTTTGGAGTTATTTTATCTTTAATTTTTTATTAGTACTTGCCATACATAATGATCACATTCATCATAGGGAATCTGTACCTGTACATAGCACATCTCAATTCTTTTTTCCTCCAGTTCCCTCCCCAAACTTCAACCCTTCTTCTCCTCCTCACTTACAAAAGCTTTGTTTCTATTTTCCCTTCCATTTTCTTTCTTTTCCATTCTCTTTTTAAAATCCCTTTTCATTTCCTTCTCTTACCCCTCTTCCCTCCCTTGTTCCCCTTTCCTCTGAACATATTCTTCCACTTTTCACTTTATTTACACTTTGGGTTTCACATGTAAGAGAAACAATGCAATACTTAAACTTGTGTGTCTGACTTATTTCACTTAACAATATGGGCTCAAGGTGCACCCATTTATCTAAAAATGATTCAAGTTTTTCCTTCTTTATGACAGAGTAGTACTCCATTGTAAAGAAAATGTGTTATCTATTTCTTTCTTTATTCATCTGTTGATGGTCCTATGGACTGTTTCTAAGACTTAACTATTATAAACTATTCTGATGTAAATGTAGGTATGTGTATATAACTGTGGTGTGATTCTTTGAACTCTTTTGAGAAGATACCTACAAGGGGAGCAGCTAGATCAAATGGAACCTCTAGTTTTAGTTTTATTTGGCTACTTACAAAGCTATTTTTTAATGTTTGTCCTATTGCTTCCTATGAACATTTTATTACTTATTTATTTTTATTTTAAAGGGGGTAAAATTTAACACAACAAAACAGAACAAAACGGGACATAAGAAAGCATAAATCCTAAAGCTAGACAATCAGAGATCTTCACCACCTATCATATTGTCTCTTGTTTTCTTCCAAATGGTTGTCCATATCTTTGTATATGGAAAGTTCAGACAAAACAATATAGCCAATCTTTCACAAGATGTCCAGTTCACTGGCTCCCACTTGCTAAGTGGGGGGGGGACGCGATGGGGGACAGGATGAGATGTTTGATTCTCAGCCCTTGCGCCAGCAGGCTCACAGCCACCCCCCAGAGAGGGGAGGAGCTCCTTGTTCTCCTGGCACCCCAGGTCATGGCATGGTGTAGGTCCCGAGACACCAGGGTCTCCCTCTTGTGGGCCGCCGAAAGTCTGCCACACTCACAGCCACTATTTGTTTCTGATGAATTAACCATTACATTTCCAAAGTTCTGAAATGGCCAACAGACCACAGAAAGAATTCTCTTTAGGCTCCTGTTTGAAACCAGTAGCTATAACAATCTGCCAGCCTTCCTATGAACATTTTAGCACACTCTAATTTAGATTACTAACAACTTAATTTAAATCATATGTAAAGAATGCAGGAAAGATGGCGGACCTATAGGTAGTAGGATCTGGAGCCTCTCTGAGAGAGACAGCTCAAATGCCAGAATAGAACACCCTGGAGAGACCCAAACAGAGGGAGATGGATCCTCTCAACCCAGGAAGAAACTGAAGTCAAAGAAACTGCTTGAATATGAGGTCCCGGGACTACCATTAGAGAAGCTAAGATCAGCAAGCACGGTGCTCTCGCCGAGCTGCCTGAATTCATGCCTGAGATCAACCTGAGCGACCGAACCCACACCAATGCGACTGGCTTGAGCGGCCCTGAGCATGGAGCTGAACCGCACTTCGTGAATTGCCTGGAACTGGCCCTGCACACGACCCACCCAGAGGCACCGTGAATTTGTGCTGCAGCCATGCTGAGGTCAGAGGTCAGGGAGCCCAGCAGTTCTCAGGGACCAGCATCAACATGTGGTGAGTGATAGGAATAAGACCCTCCCACGGGAAAGGGGCAACCAACTGGGCAACATGTTAGAGTTGGGCAGGATAGCTCTAACTCTGTAAGGAAGTGGCTTCAGTTGGTTGCTGCCCTCGCTGAGCAAATTGGTGGGATCTGCTTGGATTGGGCTGCATCCTGGCCAGGACCCAGTGGGTTGTCAAAAATCAGTTAATTCCCTGCACACAGCACACACTGATGCAGTGAAGGCCCATGAAGGTTAACTGGCCCAGAGGGGAGGAGGCAGCGTACACACTGCCCTTGCTTGCACTTCAGTCTCTGATAGTGGACTGCAGAGGGCAGAAGCCCCTAGCCTGCGTGCTCCAGAAGAACCCTAACCAACAAGAAAAGGGGCTGGGAATCACACTGTACACTTGTATGGAAGGAACCAAAAACATGACAAGAGAGAGAAATAAGAAAAAGCCCCCAGCTCCCAACCCTGAGAATATTGATCCAGGAGAGGTAACTATAAAAGAGATTGAGGACAGCAAACACGCAACATCAAACACAGCATCAGTGGACATAAAGAGATATCTTCAAGACCTCGTAAATGAGATCAAAACTGAAATATTAATTCAAGTTAAACAAGAGATAGTAGATTAATAAAAGAAAGGCTGGGCACCTCTCAAGAAGACACAGACAGAAGAATGGAGGAACACAAAAGGAGAAAAACGTTTAATGAAGAATATAAAGAAAACCTAGAATTCATGAAGCAGATGCAAAGAGATTACCATGAAACTAAAGACTCCATAGAAAGTTGGCAAAACTGCTTGAAAGAAACTAAAGATAGACTATCAAAAATTGAACACAGGCTTGCAATGTGTGATCATGAAAGGGAAGATCTCTTAAAAATAACAAGAGAGCAAGCAGTAACCATACAAAGGCTAGAGGATGACAAGAGGACCTATAACTTAAGAAAAAAGCATGTGAATGAAGAAGCAGGAGTCAAAACAGAGGAATTGCAAAGGCTATTCACAGAAATTATTAAGGAAAACTTCCCAAACATAGAAAAAGGAAATGATATGCGGACTTATGAAGCATACAGAACTCCAGGCACCTACAACCAAAACAGAGCTACACCCAGACACATAATAATCAAGATCCCAGAAATTCAATATAAGAACAGAATATTAAAAGCCATCAAAGAAAAAAAAACAGATCACCTATAAAGGAAAACCCATCAAAATCATGGCAGACTT
>PVJX010040146.1:0-15344 GCA_004027295.1 Dolichotis patagonum | reverse complement strand
CTACTGTTCTTCTCACCTTCTGGTGCCTCACTTCTTGTTTCTGTAGTCCCTTACCTACTTTCCTACACCTGAAACTCAGTCCTGAAGCTGTTTCTCTTTAGCACCACATCGTCCAAGACAAAGTCATGTGAGCTGCTGCTTCTGATAGTCCTACTTCCCAAGTTTACCTGGGCAAAAGTGAGTCCTCCTTCTTGTTCCAGCTCCTCAACTAAGGCCAAAGGATTCCTCTCTTGTTCTGGAGACAGTAGATCTGCCAGAAATTGAGGATGGATGACAGCCTCCACCTGGGGAACAGAGGCTATGTGATTCAAGTCCTCAGGAGGACTCTGAGGAGCTCTAGAGACGAAGCCATGACTCCCTTCACCCCCACTCCTACCCCAGGGTTCATTAGAAACCATGACTGCCACCAGCTACATGTACGCGTGCATGCACACCCATTTCTCAGCTACAGAACACAGCCCACTTCCTACTCCTGGGGCAGAACCCATGGTTGGTGCCCCGGTGTGCCCGCCCCCAGAATCAGCCAGGAGGCAGCCATGCAGGCCCAGCCCACCTTGGAGACAAAGGCTTCCTCAGAACATAGCTCCTTCATGTAGCTCAGGAGACTCAGGTCTGGATACAGCTCTTCATGCTCCTGCTTCTTCTCTTCCTCTTCTCCATCTGACTCCCCGGAAGCCACGTGACCCCCCACCAGCCCTTCCATGATGCTAATATACTCCTCCACAGCTTCAGGTGGGATCTCCTTGGGGGTCTGTGGAACTTGAGGCTTCTGGGCTTTGCGCTGCCTGTGGCGGGGAGCCCGTGTCTTGGGGCCTGCCTTCTTCAGAATGTACACTAAGGGAAGAGGTGGAAAGGGGACGGAGGTGGCACAGAAGCACTGGCCTTTATCTCCCAATCTTTGTAAGGGGAGCAACCTGGATACAGTGAAATGGCTCCAGGCTGAATCAAGACATCCTACAAAATATCAGCCATAGAAGATTTCATAACTGGGTGGCTGGGGGTAAAGAGCGAATCATTGTTTCAGGAATCTCCACATGCTCTGAAAATCAAAGGAACTCTCTGATCCAGTTCCTGCCTGTTAGGCACATGAGATATTATGAGCCTCGTTTACAGTCTAGATGAAAGAATAATTTAGTTTGGGGCCAAGGGTTTAGCTCAGTGGCACAAGTGCCTGCCTGGCAAGTGCAAGGTTGTGAGTTCCATCCCAGTACCAAAAAAAAAAAAAAAAAGTTTACTTGGCCAAGAGCAATAGCCAGTTCAAAACAAAGGGACCCTGAGAGACCAACCTCGTATGGGGCATTCCTCGGAACATAAAATGCCACCTCCTGGAAAGCAAGTGTCAGAAGCAAAGGCAGTACTCTCCCTAACCCCGGCTTGGTGTTCCTGTGACTCTCAGCGACAGCCCATTTCTCCTGTTAGAAATGGGCAGCCTTACCTGGCTGCTGGCAGGCCTCTGGGGCGAGGGGTCCTGAGGGATCAGGTTTTAAAGGGGCTGCAGGAGACAGGCCCTGGGAGTTATTCATCAGCTGTGCGTTCTGTATCTGTAGCTCCTCCACCTCAAACTCCATGAACCTGCAGACAGGAAGGAAGACACAGCCCTTCAGGAACCCAGACGCCAGGCAGTGGCCAAGCATGGACAAGAAGGGAAGGGCTCATCTCATCAAGTCTCCAGGAGGAAGCTGCTCACAGCACAGTTCTGGGGAAAATTCACACATTCACTACATCCCTTCGTGGTCACTCAGGAAGCTTGTAAGGCAAATGAATGATCAGACCTGTCCAGGACAGAGCCATAGCCTCTATTTTTTTTCCAAACCTAGTTCACACAGCCTCATTGATTGAAGGCAGCAGTACTGAGTACAAGCTTGAAGTCAGTCACAGCCTGACAAGATGCCACAGTGGTCCCTCTTCAAGGCCTCATCTACCATGTCTATACCCATAAAGAATGGCAGGATTCCAGAAGCAGAGCCCACCAGCGCGCACTACTAGCCTGAGGCTGGGACTGAGGCCCTGGAAGGATAAATCTCAATGGGCAGGTGCCCAGAAGACTCGAGGGAAAAAGTCAAGGCTAAGCTTGGAGGAAAGGGCTCACTGCCTCAGAATTTGTTTGTTTTTTGGAGTTTTGTTTGAGATGGAATCATGCTGTATTAATCAGGCAGGTATCAACTTCCTGGGCTCAAAGTAGTATCCCTACCTCATCCTGCAGGGTAGCTGGAAGTACAGGAGTGTGCCACACCATGCCTGGTCAGAGTTTATTTATTTATTTTTAGCTAAGTATATCCCATAGAAATGGGGTGTGAGAGCCAGAAGAACACTCAGCCTCTGCTGACCAATTTCCCAGAACCAGTCCCTCCCAGGGATGAGGGGGAAAATGGGGTCCTGAGTTTTGCACCAATAGCTACCTTGTCACTGAGGAAAATACATGCCTCATAGGGCTTCCTCACTGCCAGGTATCTTTGGCATAGAACTGTTACAGGTATTGGGCTCTGGTCTCATCCTAAGAGCTTCAGTAGGAAAGTCCCTGTACAGATTCCACCTTTGGAGGTAGGAGAGCTTCCAAGAGGGGGTCTAGCCAGGGATTTAGCTCAATGGTGTACCTGCCTGGCAAGCATGAGGTTGTGAGTTTGATCCTCAATAACAACAAAACAAAACAGGAGGGGGTCTATAGGATTTAAAACACCAGTGTCAAGGTGGTGGAAGAAAGCAAGGATCCAAGGGAGTCTGTCCTAGTCTATACCCCTGGTCCCCATTCTAATAAACACCCACACACCTTTTCATGCCCCTACCACTCTCAGCTGCATAGCCCCCCTTGGGGCCAGCGAGGGAATCAGTGAGACTCACTTCTCTGCCATCTCATAGAAAAGCATGCGGTCATAGTTGCTGGTGCGGTCCCACTCCTGCACAGCCCTCTGCAGTCCGTCCACCAGGGGCATGGCGGGCTTCAGTCGAGCCAGGGAACGCAGCACTGGGCTAAAACCACAATGGATCAGTCACATTCCGAACGTGTGACCCACACACACCTGGCACCCACCTCAACCACCAGCCCCCGCCCCATCCTCAATTACCATTGCCCAGCAGCCCTGTCTGTTCCACTTCTGATAGGACTTCCAGGCTCCAACCTCCCACGCAGGCACTTAACCATACTCAGTCTTCTTCCCACTGAGATTTGGAAAATATCCAGACTCAAGTGACTCTTCTCCCCACTTTCTAAAATCAACTATGGCACCACTGCTAAATCACTGCTGCTAACCTCAACCCTCAACCAAACATTGGAAAGAAAACACTCCCGGTTCATAAATAAATATAGTCTCTCACAGTGTAGCCCAGGCTGGACTCAAACTCAGCAGTCCTGTCTCAGCCTTCTAAATGCTAGGATTACAAGCATGTGCACCATCCATAGCCCCCCCCCTTTTTTCTTGAGACAAGGTCTTCCTATGTAGTTCAGCCTGGCCTTGAACTCACTATGTAGCTGAGGCTGGCTTCAAACTCACAGCACTCTTCCTGCCTTGGCCTCCCAAATGCTGTGATTATAAAGGCTGTGCCTCTTCTTACATCTTAAAAGATGTTCGGAACCCAAATGAATCTCCAATTAAAGGTGTTAGACCCTCACATCTGGAAGGCTCCTGAGCCCTTTCCAATCCAAAATCTATCAAGAGCCCAGCCTAAAGGTAAGGGCTTCAGTTTTGCCTCTCGGCTTCCCTCTGATACCTCAAACACTACTGTGCATTCCAATTACCTGTGGAAGCTTGCTATGACCATAGGATACAGCACCCAAGACCCGGTATTCACCCAGCTTCCCAGGTAGAAGGTCTCGACTGCCTTTGGAGGGAGACCTTGCCCAGAGCGCTGGCCATAGAGGGTAGGAGCTGGCCAGGGCCAGAAGTGAATGGATCCCAAGCAAACCCTGAGAGTCCACCCTGGCTCAAGATTTAGAAATGCAGCCTGTCATCCTCAAAGAGGAAATTCAGTGCTGCCTGGAGAAAGCAGGATATCAGAAAAATGCTGTGTATCTGGGGTTTCAGGGAGCCTCTGGAGTCCTTTGTTCAAGGCCAGGCCACAGTGGGAGACTCCTCCAGGAGTTCTGCACTGGATGAATAACACTGGATGAGCAAAGTGTCTCAAAGTTGGGCTGGGGATGTGGCTCAGTGGTAGAGTTTTTGCCCTGCATGCATGAGGCCCTGGGTTCGATCCCTAGCATCAAAAAAAAAAAAACAAAAACAAAAAACAACAACAAAAAAAAGTCTAAGTCTGTTGAAGTGGAGTGGTTTGTGTAAAATGTTTAGGGTACAGTCCAGTTGAGAGAGCTAGTCTGGTTGGGAAGGAGAGAAAATTTCCCAGATGAGTAATGACAGCTTTATAAACAAAACAGCCTCTGACCCCAGGCTCCTTGGTTAAATATCCATTCCTAATCATGGACGTTTTGGCCTTTTGTGATCTCTTTTCCTCTTCTGGATTATGTTTTTAAAGCAATAATAAAATAGTTACTATTCAATGACGCATTCTCTATGCCAGGCACCTTGCCAAGCACTTCGAATCTTCCCAGCAACCCTTAGATGATTATCCCCTTTTTAGATGAGAAAACTGGTGACAAAGGTGCTAAATGCTCCACCCAGGATCACAAATCTAAGCTAGTGGCAGAGCTTGGCAAGCTCTATGCTTTCCCTATTCCGCCCTGGCTTCCGAGTTCAGTGCAGAGGGGCAGCACACAGGAAGCCCGCACGCTGGCCCAGCTCCGGCTGTCCGAGCACAGAAACAAGGCAAGGCTCAGCGCCCCACGTGCTCAGAGTCCACAGGGCAGGGACACAGTCCAGGAGGACCCTGACACTTGGAGTTCAGGGGCCTCGGTTCCAATCACTGCGTCTTGCTGTAAGGCAGGAAGCCCCTCTGAGCTTCAGCCCTCTCATCTGTGAACAAGGACGACCCTAAAAGCACTTGCCTGAACTTGGTCATGTGATCCCTTGAAAGATGACACATGAAAGCTTGTTATGAACTGGGGAGAAGACAAAGGGGCTATTACGCTTTTCCTTCTCACAGCATCTCTTCACCCTCTGATCTGCCCCCGAGGACAGCTCAGCTCCTGTGTCCATCCCACAGTCCCCTCCCAACAGTATGGATAATCTACTTGGGGACTCCACTTACATGAGAAAGCAGCAAAGAGCTTCTGCTTCAGGACTTTGGGATAGGTGTTTCCGGACCAAGGCTTTGTAGTACTGCCAGCGACGAAAGTTCTCATAAACACCCTTGGGAGCATAGGCGAGTTCACCCACGGAGGGCTGTCTGCCGGCCCCTCGTGGCCCTAGCCAAGCCTTTTCTGGGAACACAATGGAGGCCAGTTGGGCAGTTGGTGGTGGAGCCTGAGGGAAAAAGTCTGAGGAGCCCTCCTGGCTCACAGAAAGCGTAGAAGCAGGTGGAATGGGATTCCCATTAGAGGAGCTCACATACTGAGGAGCAGGACCCTCCAGGCCCACACAGGCAGCAGCCGAGGGGACCCAACTGAAGGCCGGCTGAGCAACAGCGAAGCTCTGAGTCTGAAAGGGCTCCGTGGGCCCGGCTTCTGTACTGACTTGGACGATGACCTTGCAGGCCCCCATCCCACTGGGACCAGGGCCCCCGTCCCCCGTCGCCAGCAGTGGGCCGGGGAAAGTGGAGAGCACCAGCGGGTCTCCTGGGGAGAACGCCGGAGGCACAGGGGGCTGTGCAGGTGCCTCCCGTGCTGGCTGGTCTGCCACCTCTGGAGATGGCAGGGTGAAGGGGAGGGTGGTGAAGGGAGCCAGGGCAGCTCCAGCTATCAGGCCCCCATCCAGTCCCAGAAGTGGGGATGCTGCTGAGAGAAAAGGAGAGAATGGGGTAGTTAGGTGGGCTGAGTTTCCCTATGGCCCCTAAAGAAGCAGAGCACTGATTCTCAGCAGGTGAAAGAACAGCTATGGGTGGGGAGCTTGTCTAGTTTACATGTCTCCCAAGTGGGTAGATGTGTGTGTGTTTGGTTGGTTTTTGGTTTTGTTTTTTGAGACAGGGTCCCGGTATGGAGTTTGTGCTTAAACTCACTATGTAGCCCAGACTGGCCTTGAAATTGTGGCAATCCTCCTGCCTCAGCCTCCTGAGTGCTGTCAAGTGGATTTTTTGAGACTAGATCTCACTGGTGTCCTTGGATTCATGACCCGCCTGCCTCAGCCTCCTGAGTTCTGAGATTACCACACTACCACACACAGGTGTGCACCCAAGAGATTTTGATGTCCTTGTTTTCAGTTAAAAATTACTACACTAGAGAAGTTGGTCAGTTTTCAACAAGGCACACAGAGACCTGTATCTCAAGACCCCAGGGGGATTGGGGTTCACAAGGTCATCATCAAAGTCAAGACAGAGACTGACAGATGCAGGCCCAAGCAGTCACCATTTCTAAGAACTTCTCCAAGAACATTCCTGGCAGACTTCCATCTCCAGCCCCATAGACTGCTTTTTTTTCCTTTTCTTTTTTTTTTTTTTTTTTTTTTTGTATCAGGGATCGAACTCATGACCTTGCACTGAGCTAAATCCCCAGCCCATACACTGTTTACTAGGACACAGAACAGGCTGACATACACTCTTCAAGGAAAATAAACCTCCAAAGCAGCCTCCAAGCGGTAAGGGAGTCAGTCCAGGAAAAGTCATAGCCACTTTCAAAGAACCCACAAGGTCTTGGAGGTGGAGACAGTTTCAACAAGATTAGTGCTCCATCCTCTCTTCCTTTCCCTACTACTCCAAATAGTCTGTCTTTCCTAATGTAAACCAACATATACAACAGGCTGTTATAGCCCCCTCAGATTCTCATGTGTGGAAGTGGTCTGGACCCCGGAAATACTATGCACACTGCAGATTCATCCATTCATGAGTTAAGAAGACCTCGCTGCTGGGAGGTAGGGCTTGGCTGCAGGTGGGTCTTGGGATATCCTGCAAGGGTATTTGGGGAGGGAGAATTTACAATTTTGTTTTTATTAATACACATTTGTGGTGCATAATGATTTCATTCATTGTGGGGAAGCTAGTATATGTACTTAACACATCTTAATTGGAAGAATGTTTTGGTTTTGTCTTTGTTTTTTGTTTGTTTGTTTGTTTGTTTTGCCTTTTGGGACAGGGTCTCACTATGCAGTTCAGGCTGGCCTTGGGCTCACTTTGTAGCACACGCTGGTTTCAAATTTGCAAGGATCTGCCTGCTTCAACCTCCCAAGTGCTGGGATTACAGGAGTGCCTCAGCCTCCAGACTATGCCTGGCTTGCTTGTTTGTT
This sequence comes from Dolichotis patagonum, assembly GCA_004027295.1. Taxonomy (NCBI): domain Eukaryota; kingdom Metazoa; phylum Chordata; class Mammalia; order Rodentia; family Caviidae; genus Dolichotis; species Dolichotis patagonum. The sequence continues at coordinate 8,082 of PVJX010040146.1, read as the reverse complement.
TTTGAATCAGGGTCTCCCTATGTAGTCCAGGCTGAACTCGAACTCACAGCAACCCTCTTGCCTCAGCCTCCTGAGTGCTGGGATGACGTGCATGCTCTACCAGGACTAGCTGAAAGGGTGGATTTCTGGGCTTGGTTCCTTCTCTCTCCCCTGCTTCCTGGCTGTCACGGAATGAGCAGCGTCCCTCTGCCAGGCCCTGCTGCCTTGCTGTTTCTGTCTCACAGCTGGCCAGCTTTAGACTAAACCCCCTGGGAAGTGTGAGCCATGTAAACCTGTCCTCCTTTAAATTGTGCATGTTGGCCGTCACACCCCATCAATAGGAAAGTGACTCAGACAGATGCCTTCTGTGAATAGGAACAATGACTCTGGGACCTGTGGAGCTCAAGCCCTAAAACACATCCCACCCAGTATCCATGTGTATCTACTATCCCCACCCCCACTCCAAACAGGAGGTTCAAAGCACCTGCTCCCAGCTACTAGGCCCTCTCTGCCACATGCAGAAATGCGGTTCCCAGAGAAGGATATGCCCCTGCATGTTTGGCTCCCAGAAATAATGGACAATGGTCAGGAGTAACAGCCAGGATTAGGTAAGGACCAAAAAATGGGCAGGAAAGGGTCACAGGGGAAGGAGGTTTCCAGAGGGGCAAGTAACTGCTGGGCATGTTGAAGTTTGATGGTGCAAACTCTCTGTAGCCCTTCTGCTTAGAGTTGCAAACAGTAGATATTTGAGGCACAGAGGGAACAAGTCATTGAGCTGGTGCTGGGAGAAAGACCGTGAAATGCAGAGTGCAGTCCCTGCCAAGGAGGAGCTATGTGGACTCTACTCAGGGAGACCAGGGATAAGCACACAAACAACGAATCCAGGCTGGGCAAACTGGTGCACACCTGTAATCCCAGCACATTTGGGAGGCCAAGACAAGATTGCTGTGAGTTTAAGGCCAGCCTGGGCTACATAGCGAGTTCAAGGCCAGCCTGAACTACACAGTGAGGCCCTGTCTCAAAAAACAAAAAAGGTTGAAGGTTTAGCTCAGTAGCACAAGTGCCTGCCTGGCAAGCATGAGATTGTGAGTGTGATCCTTGGTACAAAAGAAAGAAAGAAAGAAAGAAAGAAAGAAAGAAAGAAAGAAAGAAAGAAAGAAAGAAAGAAAGAAAGAAAGAAAGAGAAAGAAAAAAAATCAGGATTGGTGTCTCCTAGGATTTTAATAATAACAGTACTGTATCTGCCTACTTTCATGTTACTCTTCTGTCCCTCTTACAAATACTCCACTAATCAACCAAGAGCACTTAGCCTCTGCTTCCTGACCATCAAGAAGACATGGAGTATTACGAAACTCAGATTCACACTTAGCTCAGCCAGAGAGCAGAGGGCTAGGACAGACCAGCAAAGACCGAACACAATGAAATGGGTCTCAGGCCTCAGATACATGAAATCAAGACAAACAGCGTATCTCAGGGAAACCTCAGTTCTCATCCTGACTGGAGTGGCCTATCTTCTGCAGCCCAGCATATCAAGAAAAACTGCTCACTAACTGAAAGAAAAGTGCCTTTGGGTTGGGAGGAGCTGTGAGCAGTCTGGGAGGCTGAGACAGGAAGATCTAAGAAGGGACAGTTGGCCTTGTTTCCAGAAGGACATGTCCCTACACAGATAACCCCACCAAACTCTTTCCTGCCGAGATTGCCCCTGCCTTTAATCCCCACTTCACTCCTTCTTCCCCTCATAAGATTTTTTTTTTTGAGACAAGGTCTCACTATGTAGCTCAGGCTGGCCTCAAACTCCAGGTGATCCTCTGGCCTCAGCCCCCAAGTTCTGGAATCACAGGTGTGCAACACTACACCTGGCACCTTCCCCCCTTCCCCTCATGAGATTAAGAGTGGCTCCAGCTCAGCTCTTTTAGGTAAAAAAAAAGCCTAGAGCGGACTCCAGTTGCCCACAGAAGATTCGGGAGCATGGGAGTATGGGCGCTCTCACTAAGCCTTTTCTGCACACAGACACATGTGGAATGGCCCTTTTTCCAGGGACTCAGGTTGAGACCTGCCATCCATTTCCTGTTCTCAGTGTGTTTTCTCCGGGGTGCCCTGATGCACTCCAAGGAGACACACTCCACTACCCCCTTCGTCATAAACCTCCCCCACCTTGCCAAGTATGATACCCATGCTGAGGACTCTTCTCATATTCCTCTAAGCCAGCCCCAAGAGCTTGTCCCAGGACAAGGAGGCAAATGTGAATCCCCACAGACCTGAGAAGGTGCCAGGGCCTCCCCTGCCATGCCTGCAGACCCACCTCGGTCAGAAGCCATATTCTCCGTCTGGAAGTCTCCAAAATGAACCAGCCAGGTCCAAGATCCAGAAGGTGACCTGGCTGCAGCAGTTGCACAGGTATCCAAGGAAAGGAAGGCAAAGACTGGTTCACGACAGAACCGGAACCTCAGATGGCAGCATTCTGCTGTGGGGGAGGGGAGAGAGATGCAGGGTGAGGGTGAGGAGCTACCACACCAGGTTCTAGCAAGCAGACCAAAACCAGGGGTTTCCAGGTGTGGTGACACACACTCTGGGAGGCTGAGGCAGGAAGATCCGAAGTTCTGGTCTATCCTGAGCAAGTTAGCGACTTAGACCCTGGCTCAAAATAAAAAGTTAAACCAGGCAGGGTGGCACATGCCTTTAATCCTAGCACTTGGAACACTGAAGTAGAAATATTGCTGCAAGTTCAAGGCCAGCCTGGGCTACCTAGTGAGACCCTGTCTCAAAAAGCTGAATAAATAAATAAGTAAAGGTTGCGGATATAGCTCAATGTGAAGGACCTGACTTCGGTCCTCCATACACCAACCACTACCACAAAACAATAAAGCAAAAAACAAATAACCCCAGGAATTCCCTCCAAACTAGAGTGTGCTAACACAGCTGATGTGCACCTATTTACAACAATTTGTAAATCCTTTCTCAGCTTCCAAACATCACATTATTGCTTTACCATTTGGTTCCCTATTCTTCAGTTCTTCACCAACATTTCTAACCTTGTTCTTCAATTCTACCCAGCCTTGTAACCAACTTCCTAATAATACACTGATGGCACATATTTGGCTTACTTCAACTATGGCTATATTTTCCAACCACATTCAGAGCAAATAGTCTATAGAGCTGAGTTGAAAGAATCAAATGTTTAAAATTAAAAATGTCTTAGATGATCAAGGGTGTTCAATCTGTGTGCACATTGTGTCTTGGAAAAGTACCCCGCAATCCTCAGACAGGCCACTGCCATAAGCCCTGCAGTCCACTGAAGCCACAGCCTTGCACTTTGCTGATAAAGTCCACTAAACATAACTAAATCAAGCCAAAACAACAACAACAACAACAACAACAGCAACAGCAAACCCTTCCATGCAGCCTAAAATTTCTAGGCCAGAAAGTCCTTCTCTTTGTTAACTTACTTTGTTGGTTTTTAAAATTTTTAAAATAGTACATAGCAGCATGGTTCAAAAATCAACTTATAAAAGATAGAACATACAGCAATAAATATTCTTGTTGCCCCTTTTCCCTGCAACCAAGTTCTCTATCCCAGAAAAAAACAATTTCATGTTCGTTTCCCCCCCCAATTTCTTTTTTTTTTTTTTTTTTTGGTACCAGGGATCGAACTCACAACCTTGAGCTTGCCAGGCAGGCACTTAAGCCACTGAGCTAAACCCCTGGCCCTCCCCCCCCAATTTCATGTTTCTTGTAAATCTTTGCAGAGATACTTTATGCAACTACACATGATATTTAAAAAAAAACTTTTAGGTTTTTCTGTTTTCAAAATTAAGTATACGTTCCAATGTTTTACCACTATAAATAGTGCTGCAATGGCCACCATCTTTGTAATATCTTAGTCCCCATCCCCATTTCTTTAAATTATAAAGAGAATGTCTACGTTATTTTAAAACTTCTAAATTCTCTAGAAGGGGCACCTAATTATGCTAGTAGTTGTTACTCACCGCTGTAAGAGCGCGGGCATTGCTGTTAAAAGGCCCGAGTTTAAAGCTTAGTTCGACCACTGGAACACACTTGCTCCGATTCGTAAAAACGTTCTGTTCGCTTTGCAGAATATCCAATACCCATCAGGCACTCTTTACCGCCAATACTTTGAAATGGGGCGGGAGACCGGATGTAAAAGTGGGGAGGAAAAAAATCTCTCCTAGGGTATAAGGATTTTTGAATCCCGGAGAACAAGCATGTTACCACTTCTAAAATGGGTGTACATCTTGAAATCAAGGCGGACTGTAAATATCAGTGTTCAATCCTCGTCCATCCCTAATCCCCTAAACCTCTCAAGACCTATCATTGCCTGGCACACAAAGGGCACACTCCATGGGTCTTTAGAACACCTGCAAGGTTGCAACTTTCCCCAACGTCTGCAAAGTTGCAAGTTGCCCCAAGTCAAACCCTGCACTAGTGCACCCCCTTCTGGCCAGCTGACTCTAAACCCAGAGTAAACTACGTTTCCCGGCATGCCTCAGGACAAACTTCCGCTTTCACCAGAAGGAAGTTGGGAAACGCTCGGGCAGAAGAGGTGCCTGCCCCGAGGACTGTTAGGGTAGCGTGGTCATGTTTCTCCAGTATTACTTGAACGAGGAGGGAGATCGGGTGTACACGCTGAAGGTAAGGAGAGGAAACAGGTACTAAGTGAGCGTGGCGAGGAGTGTAGATGGGAGGCGTGCTGGAGCCAGCTGGCGAGTTGCCTCGCCGAATGCAGGGAGCCAGAAAGGCCGGGCGGGAGGCGTGGTGGAGCCCGCGGCGCCCCTCTGGTGGTCTGACATCACGTCTCCTGTCTTCACGTTTGCCCTTTTTTGTGTTGCCTTTCCTCTATTCAGTCGCTTTTGTACTGTGATCACTTTCTTCCTCGCGCAGAAATTTGACCCGATGGGGCAACAGACTTGCTCAGCCCATCCTGCTCGGTTCTCCCCGGACGACAAATACTCGCGACACCGAATCACCATCAAGAAGCGCTTCAAGGTGCTCATGACCCAGCAGCCGCGCCCTGTCCTCTGAGGTTCCTTCTGTCCCTCCTGCCTTCTGCTCCCCTTCGGAGACGCCGCCCTTCGGAGACACCGTAACCAGACGTCAGTCCCAGTCCGTGAGCCCGGAGCCTTCTTACCACCAGGTCTTTTCGAATCCAGTCTCTCCATTGCCTTTCATAATGCTCCCGTGATTCCCATTAAAGGAAACCAGTTTGACTTCATATTTTGAATTATTGTCAGGTTATTAAAGATAAAATAACTCGAAAAAGCTCTTATTTTGTGTGTCGTGGGTGGAAAGAATTGATAATTTTGGTTTCTTAAACCGTGTAAAATGCGGGAGGAGGGTACGCCTAGGAGTTGTAACAAGACTACTTAGAAGAAAAACTTCAGTTACTACTGTAGAAAGGATAAAGCTGTGCTGGAAGGGATAGGAGGGCATTGGGGGGAGGAGAAGAAAGGCAGAGACACAAATGTCAGCATTCAATGAAAATACATTGAAGGGACGTCTTGACCTTTTTGAGTCAAATAAAAGAGTTGCTTGAAAAGTCATAGACATGTTATAGGATGTTGGAAGTAAAAAGCGCAGTACCATTCTCCCCTCTGTATAACTCTGATAATGTTACTAAACGTATTTGACCCCCTTTCCTCCCATTTTCTTTCATTTTTTCGTTCTTTTTAAAGACAGAATCTTGCTCTAATTCAGGCTGGCCTCGAATTCCCTGTGTATCCCACACTGGCCTTGGACCCCAGGTGATTATAGGATTTATAGGCGTGTGCCACTATGTAATTTAGGCTGATCTTGAACTCACTGTGTAGCACAGGCTGGCCTCAAACATATCCGTGTATCCTCAGCTGAGTTTACAATTGTGTGCCATCTCTTATTTTTTATGTTTTCTTCCAACTCTGAAATTGAGTGTTTGGTGGTGGATCTTTATAATGTAGCTGTAGGTTTGTCCAGTTGTGAATATTCATGCCTTTAAAGCTTGTATACTGCCTCTCTGGAAATACTGCCAGACTTAGTTCTTTTTCCAGTTGTCTTCTCACATACACATAACTTTCTGTTACCTATGTGGAACACTCCATGGATGAGGTATGAGAGATTCAACCAGGAATTTTTTTTTTCAACCAGGAATTTTTGTTGTTTTTGTTGGTTTTGTTTTTGTTGGTTTTGTTTTTGTTGGTTTTGTTGGTTTTGTTTTTGAGATAGGGTCTTGCTATGTAGCCCAGGCTGGTCTGGAACTCACAGCAATCCTGTCTCAGCCTCCCTAGTGCTGGAATTGCAGGCATGTGCCACCATACCTGGCCCATGAATGATTCTTAATCACTTCACATTAGAGCGATGGTGAGGTAAACCATTGTGTACAGGCACTGAAAAATCAATAGTTTGCATATGCTTCTTGTTAACTTAATTCCATTATTTCTTTGTCTTATTCTTTTTTTTTTTTTATTTAAAAGAGAATAAAACAAAAGGGGGCAGTACAGAGCAGATCAGAAGAGGACAACATAGGCAACACAGTACTTTACATTAAGTCAACTGGACATCAACAGTATCTAACACCATATCTCTTACTCTTCTATAGTTGAGCATAGTTTCAATTACTTTGTCTTATTCTTGACTTTTGAGTTGAGTTTGAGTGTTTTTATTGCTACTGATTTTAGAACTGCTTTGTGGAGACAGTCTTCTTATTCTGCAATCTTTTCCTACATCAAAATTTCAGGCTACAAAAGCAGATGTAATGCAGATCAGCACAAATATGATTTATGTGCCCTTGCCCTGGAAAGGAGTAGATAGGTTTCTCTTAGACTGTGATGAAAAAGTATGCAAGCAGGAAAGTTGAGGATAGCTGTTCACTGCTGAGAAAACAAAAGTTTTGGGCTTGGTTCATCATCAACAGAAGACTAAAGATTTTCAAGTAATTTACAAGAATGGTAAAATGAGGCATTTGTTTATTGTCAAGCAGTATTAATTTATTGGGAGGGGCCTAGGGATTTAACCCAGAGCCTTCCATGTTGAGCTGCATCCACAGCCATTTTTTATTTTGAGGCATGAGCTTGCTAAGTTGCCCATATGGAGCTTGCACTTGGGACCCTCCTGCCTCAGCCCTTCAGGGTGCTGATATTATAGGGGTGGGCCAGTACATCCAGCTCCTCACCCTATTTTTTTAATTTTGAGACAGTCTTACTAAGTTGCCCAGGCTTGCCTCTAGGATTTGAAATCCTCTTACTTCAGCCTCTGAAAGTTTAACAACTAAAGTCACTAGTTTTGTGGGGTTTTTTTCCTTTTTCCAACATTGAATGAAATTCTGTATCTTACAAAAACAACAAAGAAGATTAAAGTTGTTCTCTGCCAATATTATATAGACCTAAATTAAAAGACTTAAAAAAAAACCCTTTAAACCATGAAATACTCTTGGATATTATAGAAAAGACAAACGAGCATAAATATTTGCAAGATCATCTGAGATGTGCATTTATAGTGCTTGATTAGTGCACAGACAGGAAGAGAAAGAACAGTCACAAGAGGTAAATAGATTGGATTTAGGTGGTATACAAGAGTTAATGCAAATAGTTGGTAAAGAACAAAAATTGAGTGTAAAACTCAGCATCTCTTTATAAAGGAAAATGTTTGGTTGAGCAGCCAGCCTGCTTGAGGGAAAAAAAAACTCATCTTTTTGGGAGATAGGATTGTTTGCTTAAAGCCATCAGTCCAAGTCAAGAATTGCAGGCTACATAAAGAATCAAGCTTGAATAGGTTTGGTTTTTTGTGGTTTTTGTTTTTTTGTTTGTTTGTTGTTTTTTGGTACCAGGATCAAACTCACAACTTTGTGCTTGCCAGGCAGGAGCTTATACTGCTGAGCTAAATCCCTAGCCCCAATAGGTTTATTGTTACTTGTTTTTTTACCTCTGGTGCTGGAGATGGAATCTGTAAGCTCAGGCATGTAAGCAAGCATTGTACAACTGAGCTAGCCCCTGGCCACAGATGTACCTCTTACATGGTAATTTGTCTTCTTTTTACCAGGCTTTTTTTTTTTTTTTTTTTTGACTGGTAATCAAATTCAGGATCTTATGCTTGTCTGGCAGGCACTGTGCCACC
>PVJX010040145.1:0-15359 GCA_004027295.1 Dolichotis patagonum | reverse complement strand
GGTTATCAAGCACTCAAAAACAACTAGTGAAACTTAGACACTGAAGTTCTGCTCTTGCATAATTTTTATTAATTTAAATGGTCATGTGTGCTAGTAGCTACCATTTTGGACGGTGAGATAGTGCTGATAATTTTATAAGTACCACATGTTAACTGATTTGCCACTGGAACTCCTACTGCTAATAATTTTAACAGCCAGCTTTCTTAGTTCTTTGGCTTGTATTTTCTGATGAACTAGTCCTCTGCATGACTGCAGGAATCTAATTCCAAATACTAGAATGTATCGCTATCAATAACTTCTCATTCCCTCAAATTCATTTTCAAACTTCCAACTTCCCAAATATATTCACTTGAGTAATCATACAAATTCATCTGTATGTACATGTTATATCTCCAGCCCTCTGACTTCTCTCCATTTTACTAATCTAAAAAAAAAAAACTAACCCTAGTTAAAACTGATTGACTATCTATTCCCATCAGCATTTATATAACTAAATGTGACTGGTAAGAAACATATAGTACATTGTAATGTTTCATTTTAAGTTCATGTCCAGTGTATTAGGAGCCTTTTCTGCTGCTGGGACACAATACAGGTCACTCAGAGCTAGAAGGATAAGTTTACTTAAGACCACAATTTCAAGGAATTCAATTTATAGTCAGCCCACTCCAAGGTAGAAATATGGCAAAAAGGCATGGCAAAAAAAAGATGCTTAGTTTATGACAGCTGTAGTAGGAAGCAGAACAGAAGAACACAATAAAGGAGAAATTACTATGGAAATTACATCTCCACAACCCATAGAAGTACTGAAAATCATGCTTCATTAACCTGCTAGAAATTTCTTAATCCAATCAAATTGGTGTATCAAGATTAATGCCGTAACCCATCCCTTGTCCATTTGACACTCAAATAGATCTCTTTAAACCATACTTTATCTCTAAATAATAATGATAAGTTAATAATTCTGCTTAACATGATACGACTATTGTGCATACAACTAAAACAATAATCCTTCCCTCAATGTATCCACAGTCACAGTATTGATAAAAAGTTTAAATCAATGTCTCCCTTGAGACTTGAGTCACACACTTAGCTATGAGCTGCTACAAAAATATTACTTAATGCTAACATACAATGGCAAAGGATATTCTCATTCTAAAATGGAGGAAAGGAAAGATAGAAAAGCATAGAACCAAAGGATGATTGAAACCTAGCAGAGCAAACATTAAGTTCTATAACTCTATGTCCAGAATCTGGGGCACATGGTAGATGTAAACTCCAGAGGGCTTGCTGGTCACAGTCCACATTGCCTCTCACTTTGGTTGGATATGCTCATGACCTGCAGCTTTCCTCAGCAGATGTTCCATGTTTCTGGTATCTCTGACCTTCTGGGTTATCTACTGTATCTTTGGCTTTATTCCCACAGCTTCATGCAGTGTTGTGGGCTTTTTGCCTTACCTCCCAAGCCTTCCTTTAATCTGAGTGGAAACTTTTCTGAACCAACAACTCTTGAATTCTGTATGCTTCCAAAACTGGAAACACATGTATGACACTAAGGACTGCAGCCAAAGCAGTAGCCAGGTTCCTTTGGACCATGGCTACAGAAACTCGATGGTTAAGCATAGTAAAATGAATCTGAGGAAATGAATTCCCTAAGGTGCCTTCTCAAGTAGAAGTTCCAGGGCCGTTCTTCTGAAATGAAAAGTTTGACACTTTTTCACCATCAATGCCTTAGTGAGAGGTGTCTCAATAATTTCTGAGATGCTTTCAAGACATCTCCCTTCTATTCACCAGGCTCTTTTTTATAGGCTTCTATGGTTTCTCTAGGTTGCATCTTCAAGCCTGTTTATACGCCTTCTACAAACCAGTTCAAAGGCTTCCAAGCCACATGCTCAGCCAAAGTCACAACAATGGTCCTATTTGTCTAGTAAATTTTTTCTGTATTAGTTAGCTTTCCTGTTGCTGAAAATACCTGACCCCTACAATTTAAAAGGGCAGGTTCAGTCTGCCTCAAAGTTTCTGTAGGTACAGTCTGAGTAACCTGGATCCAAGGAATAAACACCATGACAGGTGCATCAGAGCTAAGGTGTTTATCTGGTTCATGAAAGCTGAGAAGCAAAGCAGACAAATAGTGCCAGAGAGGAATCAAGAGTTCCCAAGCTCACATCTCCATGACCCACCCAGACACTCCCAAAATTGTGCTTCTGGACATTTCTTAATCCAATCAAGTTGACATATCAGGAATTGTGGGCACATTCACTAACTTCAAGAGGGCCTTCAGTTGTCTTGTCCTCTGACTACATTTCTCTACTCCATTCATTGACTCATCACTTGGAGTATCACTTTTGAGTACCTTCTCTGACTGTTGATTTTCTACTGAATAGCTGATTACTATTTCATGGAGAAAATAGAATTAGAGAAAATAAAACTTGTATGTGCTTTCACTAACACATCTCATTACCTGACTTCAAATATACTAGGGATTTTTTTTTCCTGTGTTTCAATGTGCTATAGTAGAGTCCATTGTCCTATAGCTATTATTTCTACATTTCCTGCATCATCAAAATTTTTTCTATTCTCACCAGCTTGAAAATATGTTGTAACGCTGTCCACATTTAAAAATGTACTTCTTTGATCCATTGATTCATTTCTCTCTAGCCTCAAACACAATGTTTCTATTCTCCTTAATGGGAAAACATCATGAAAGAATTGGTTCCAATTGCTGTTAAAACCTTCTTTCCAATACTCTATAAACCATATTTGTCAGGATTTAATTCCTATTGCACTCACTTGTACAGCTCATAGAAGGGTAAAGTCTGACTGTAACTTCTTTGTCTTCATTATACTTCACCTCTCAGTTATTTATTTAACTTGGCCACTGAGGAGCTTTTCTTTATTCTGGATTTTTCTTAGTCTCTTTGCTGATCCCTCCTGGTCTCAGAGACCTCTGATGTAGAATTGCTGCAGAGTTCACATTTCTGATATTTTTCTCTTGTGTAGTAACCCACACTGAAACTATCGCATGAATCTGATTTCATGACTTTAAATACTACCTAGTTATTGGCAATTACTCAAATTTATTTTTCCTTTATAGAACTGACCCTTAAAGTTTACAATCATATTTCCATGGCCTACATATCCAACTTCCTGTTCAATATCTACAGTAAAATATCTAGTAGGTAATTCGTATGTGACACACACAAAACTACAATGGTATTACCTCAAATAATGCTCCCCAGTTGTTCAGATCAAATCCCTCTCTCTCTCCTTCTCTCTCTCTCATCCAAAGAATCAGCAAAATCTATATGGTTCATGGCAGATATCTTATACTCTGAGTAATTTAGAAACAACAATACACAATGTATTAACTGCTGTTACCCTTAATTACCTTGTTTTGAAATTTTATTTCTTTTCCTCTCTTTAAAATTAAAAAAAAACCTTATTTTTGATCCCAGGATTTTTTTATTACTTTGACTGTCATCATCCTTTATCTAGAAAAGTTCAATAATGTGTTGCTTTCAATCTTGTATTCTGAAGTTCACTAGTAGTTATATATTAACACTTAGAAAGTATAAGTCACATGTAGTCACTGCTCAACTCAAGCCATGAAATGTCTCCCATCGTTGTCAAAGTGGAGTCTTTGGAAAGACTTTATATATCATGGTCCCACCTCTGTCATCATCTCTGACTTCATACCCTAAAGTACCCATCAACCTCCACTCCTCCTTTCCAGATGTCTGGTCTTGTACTTTCACAGAAGGTTGTCTCAGGCTGTTGAAACCTAAGGTACAATCGACCTAGACTGTTTTCCACAATGTCCACAGAAACTTTTTGCTTATGTCTTAGTTACTTTTCTCTTTCATTGTTGAGACAAAATACCTGATGCCCAAAGTTAGGGAAGGGAAGGTTTATTTCTTACAGGTTGGAGGTTTCAGTCCTACTCAGTTGGCTCCAAGGCAAAATGACATGGCTGAGTGGCAGCAGATCATGGTCACCCCTGTGGCAAAGAGCAAATCAGGCAAAAGGGAGAAAGACATGCCTTCTTCCCATTACACTGTATACTGGCTCCACTCCTGGGTGAGTGGTCCACTCATACCACCAATCCGAGTGCTAGACAGTGACCATGTCCACGATTGCATGAGGCTTGGGGGGGCATCTGAACATAAGCCATAACATTCCACCTCTGGCCTCCCAAAGACTCATGAATTATCCTTTATATAAAAGGCATTTAGTCCACCTCCAAGAGTTGCCAAAGTCCTAACATTGCCCCAAGTCTCCTGGGAGGTTTAATGCAAACTTTTAGCTTCAAGCCCCTGTACAAATGAAAACAAAGTTACACATTTCCAGCATACAGTAGCACAAGATAAACATTACCATTCCAAAAGTTACAAACAGGAGGATACAAAGCAAGTCTAAAAATCCAGCAGAGCAAACATTAAGTCCTGGAGTTCCAAGCTCAGCATCTGAAACAATCTGGTTGTGAGCTCCAAAAGGCCTGGGTGACTCCATCCCCACAGCACTTCCAGGGATTCCAGTTCCTACAGATTTTCTCTTAAGCCTCCTCTGCTCAATCTTTGCAGCTTTCCTTGGATGATCCATGTTCCTATCTTTTCCAAACTTCTTGGGTAACCACTGCATCTTTGGTTTTTCACTCACAACTTTACATATTGCCCTCTCAGGGGCACACTGCCTGGTCCCCCAGTCCTTTTGAAATTGGGCTGGAAGCTGCTTTAGCCTAAGAACTCATGCATTCTCCATTTGCCTAAAACCAGTGCCATGTGGATGCTGCTGATGTCTGCCGCCAGGTGGAGCAGTAGCCAGGCTTTCCTCTCTCTTGGCTGTAGGTGTCAAGTGCCTGGACCACTGAGCACTCTCAACCTGATTGTGAGGAACAGCTTCTCTATGCCACCACCATTCTGGAATCTGGCGTGGCCAGAATTTTGGAACCTCCTATGGCCTCTGTTGTCACTCTGGAACGTGAGGCTCTGTGGCTCTCTCCTCTGAGCAAAGTGTTTCTCTTTTGCAGTTTGGAGGCTGCAAAGGGTGGGGACTTACTACTTCTCAGGATGTCCACAGGCTATCTTTTTTATTTCTCTGTTCATTCTCAGCAATCGAAGTCTCAGGTTTATCTTACAGCCCAGTTTTCTAGTCAGACTCACAACATTTTGAATCATTCTTCTGGGTCCTTTGCTCTTGATTCACAACATAAATCTGGCTGAAAGCCCCCAATAATAGCCATGCCACTGCCTCAACTTTAGACTGCCTTTAAATTTCTTTGCCAGATTAAGCTGTCTGTTGCCCTTAATCTCAGTCTCAGGCAAAGTCTCTGGACATAAGCAAAATGCAGACAAACTTTCTGCCAAGCCAAAACACACATCATGTGGAGTCCAACAACCAATGCAGTCATTCCCAGCAGGAATCTCCCAAGCCTAGTCTTTACTGACAGGCTTTCTATCAGCCTTCTGGTGTCCTGAGTTCTCTTGAGTTCTGACCAGAATCTTTCCTACAGAACAGCCTAAGGCATTCTACCTCTGTACAATCAGGTAACATCTCCAAACCTTTCCAAACTCCTCCCACAAGCTATTCACAAAGGTTCTTGAACCCATGGTCAGGTATAGTCACAGCAACGACCCCACTCCTCTGGTATGAAATTCTGTCTTAGTTACTTTTCTCTCTCATTGAGACAAAATACCTCATGCCCAAAGTTAGGGAAGGGAAGGTTTATTTCTTACATGTTAGAGGTTTCAATCCATTTTCAGTTGGCTCCAAAGAAAATGACACGACTGAGGGGCAGCAGTTCATGGCCACCTTTGCAGCAAAGAGCAAATCAGGAAAAAGAGAGAAAGACATGACTTCTTCCCACCATTAAACTGTATGCTGGCTCCACCTGTGGGTGGGCATAGCACTCATACCACCAATCCAAGCACTAGACAACTAACCAATCACAAATGCTAGATTTGGCCATGTCCATAATTGCACGAGGCTTGGAGGGGGCCATCTGAATATAAACCATCCCACTTCTTTCCAATACTTGCTGCATTATCACAGAGCCTGCTCTGACTATCATATGCAAAATGTTAGTATTTGGCCTGAAAAGCATGTCTTTTACTCTGGTTTGTTAATCTTCATAAAACAAATCACCAAAGAGTCTAACTATGTATTTGTATCATATATATATATATATATATATATATATATATATATATATATATACACACATACATACATGAGACATATTTATTTTTGAAAGTAATAAATCTATTTACTTATCTTGCATGCTCCATCTCTACTTTATGGCACTTACTGGCAATCAATAAATATATTTTGAATGAAGAGGGAAAGAAAGAATCAAAGAGAAAAAGAATCATACAGATACTATCTTAAAGATATACCTAATGTTTTGGAGTTATATATTCATTCTATGTAAAAATTTAAAAGATCAAGAAAAATTAAAAACTTTAAATTTTTTACAAATATAACTTGTGGAAATTAAAAGTGTAGTTATTGAAAAATAAAAGCAATACCTACTGTATGGATTGAACAGAAAAGTCACATATCTGAAGAGAATATTAATGAAATGTTTATAATTAGAAACTACCAAGAATTCAGAAAAGAAAATGAAGAGGAGATTATAAAAAAGGATAGATCATATAATATGAAATTTTAAAATGTCTTTTCAGAAAAATGAAAGAAGCAGGCACTGCTAAAGATACAATATATGACTGAAAAATACTAATTTAAAGAAAAACATAATTTTCAGATGAAAATTTGCAATAGATCCCAGTATGTTAAAGGAAAAAGCAATGATAAATAATAATCAAAATATAGAATATCAAATATACAGAGGAGAATCACATTATATATAAAAAATAAGAAATATTATCTGAACAGGCAAGATAATAAAATGGTCATCAAACTTTCCATCAGTGAAAATAGAAATCAGAAATAAATGCAAGAACATCTTCAATGTAAAAGATGAAACAATTACATTCTCAACAATTATATTCCCTCCTTTAAGGTATGGAGTTGTTATAGCTTATATCTTGAAAGTCCACCAATATTCTAGGTTTCTAGGTAGTAGAACATATAGTGAGTGGGGCCTAGTGGAAGGCAGTTAAATTATGGAGTTGTTCCCTTGAAGGAAATTTGGGGATTCTGGAAACTTCCTCCCTCTCTTCACTTCCTGGTCACCATAAGATAAGTAGCTTCCTTCACCATGGGGAGGGAAGGTGCCCTCTCTACTATAATATAATGAAGCCAAGGAGCCATGAGCTGAAGCCTCTGAAACCAGAAGTGAAATTAAATTTTTCTCTTTACAAGCTATCTTAGGTATTTTTGATACAGTGATGTAAATTTGTCCAGCACAGGAGGATTGCACATCTTTCCTAGCATTTAGTCTTTCCCACTTCTGAAGTATGACCAAGTTAGTGGATGTGAAGTGATATCTCATAGTTTTGATTTGGTTGTCCCTAATGATTAATAATATCAAGCATTTCTGCATGTGCTCATTGACCATTCATGTGTCTTTGAGAAATGTCTATTCAAACTATAATCCATTTTAAAATCAGATTGTCTTACTATTATTGAATTATGAGTTCTTTTTAGTTTGCACACAAGGTCCTTATCAGATAAATGTCTTGTATATATTTTTCTTATTCTATGGTTTTTTTCTTCATAGTATCATTTGAAGCACATAATTTAAATCTGATGAAATACATTTATCTATTTTTTATTTTGTTCTTTGTACTTTTTGTGTTATATGTATGAAATTACATGTAACCCAAAGTCACAAAGATTGGTTTCTATGCTTTGTCCTAATAGCTTTATTCTTTAAACTTTATACTTGGGTCTTTGATCCATTGTGAGTTAACACGTGTGTAGAGTATTAGGGATCCAACTTGATTCTTTTTCTTGTGGACATTCATTAGTCTCAACATCACTTGTTGAAAACATTCTTTCCCTTTTGTATCTCAGCATCCTTTATAAAATCAGTTAACCATAAAGTGATTTATTTCTGAATTATCAATTCTATTTTATTTGACTTTACATCTATGTTAGCTATGCCAGTACACACCATGGTTACTTTGCTGTAAGTTTTGAAATTGGAAAATGTGAGTTCTCCAATTATGTTCTTTCTCAAGATTGTTTTAACTATTCTGCTTCCTTTATATTTCCATATAAATTTTAGGATCAGCATTTCAGTTTTCACAAAAAAGCCATCAAGAGGAGTTAGACATGGTTTTCATTGAATCTATAGGTCAATTTGGGGAATGTTCCCATTTTAAGGATATTAAATATTCCAATTAATGAACATGAGTTATGTCTACCTTTGTGGAGCATTGCTTTAAGATTTCAGTGTACAAGTGACTGTGGTCTGGCAAGCCGCAGCCACCCCACGGCAGGAAACAAGAAGCAACAGTGTTTCCTGAGATCTGCACCATGTGGGAATTTAGGGTACTGAGCAAACCAGCAACAAGCCTGCCACCTACCAGGGAGCGGGCTTAGAATCAAACATGCCATATAACCCCTCCCCCCATTAGCAATTGGGACCCAGGGATCTGGGCATCTCTTGGGAGGTGACCATATGTGGTACAGCAGGTGGGGGGAGTTTCCTTCTACTATCTCTGAAGGCAGATATTTTTATCGCCGTTTTGCTTTGTCCTGATTAACGGTGTTGCTCTATTCAATATTCTATTTTGATGTGTTCTATAATGTTGTGTATTTCTTTTGATTTTGCTGTACCTAATAGAAGAACAACTATTGTGAAGATAACGAGATATACAATGGTGCCTATTACTGTTGTCCTGGTGACCTGCTGTGATGTTCTGTGCCAATTTCATTACACTGTCTCAATTGGCTTTATTCCATCCTGTTCTGTTGTATATTACTATCTCCAAGTTAATGAAAATTAAATAAAAATAAAACAATAGACATGAGAAAACAAGGTAACAAAATACCTCCAAAAACTCCCAACTCCAAAGCTGATCCATGTGACGTGGATGAGGAGAAACTCAAAGACAAAACAACAGAATTATATAAGGTGATTAAAAAGGAAATAACAACAACAAAACAAAACAATGAGGTACTGAGCAAGCTGAAACATAATATAACTAAACAGATAATGTACTTAAAAAGCAAAAGGAGGAAAAGTAAATGCTCTAAAGGATATAACTCATGTATGTTTAAGTGTGTGGGATTGATAACCATATTACTAAGGTTTTGTTGTATCACTGAACAGAACTGTTTGCAGCCTCACTGTTTGTCCACTTTGTATGCCTTAATTTTGTGACATGAACAACTATTTCTAAAGGGACAATATGCAATTTATCAAGTAGTGATTTCTTAATTTTTTCTTTTAAATTCTGTATTATTTCTACCCTTTTATCTCTTTTGCTTTTTTTTCCTCTTTAAATAAAATTTTAAAAAAGATTTCAGTGTACAAGTCTTGTATTGTTGTATTAAATTTATCCCTAATTTTTTTTTTTTTGTGGTACTGGGGATCGAACTCATGACTTCACGCTTGCCAGGCAGGCACTTATGCCACTGAGCTAAATCCCCAGCCCAATCCCTAATTTTTAATCCTTTTTTATAGAATTGTAAATGGAATTGTTTTCTTAATTTCATTTTAAGATTGCTTAGTTTGTAGATAAAAATGCATTACATTTTTTTATATATTATTACAACATCCTGGAATCTTGTTTATTTGACTATTTTTTGAGTGTGTTATAGTTTTTTAAATAAGAAAAACCCATGGAATTTGTAGAAGCACAAATTATTTCTTACTCCTCATTATGGATACTTTTTTATTTTATTTTTTGCTTGTTTGGATGAGATCCTCCAACACAAAAACTGAATAAAAGTGGCAAGAACAAGATACCTGATCTCGTTCCTAATTTTAGGAAGAAAGAAAGTATTCTGGTTTTTGCCATTCTATACAATATTTGCTCTGGGTTTTTCATGTATGATTTCCATCATGTTGAGATGTTCCTTTATATTCATAGTTTTGATGTTTTTAAATTTTTTTATGCATCTATGATTTTCTTTTATCCTAATAATATGGTATTTTATATTGACTGATTTTTGCATTTTTAACCAACCTTATATTCCTGAAATAAAAATCATTTGTTAATTTATGGCTTATTGGTAATTTATGTTTATAGTCTTTTACATATTGTCTTAGATACTTTTTACTCATCGCTGAGACAAAATGCCTGATGCCCAAAGTTGGGAAAGGAAAGGTTTATTTCTTACAGTTTTTGAAGGTTTCAGTCCATATGCAGTTGGCTCCAAGGCAGGGTGGCATGGCGGGGCCACAGTTCATGGCAGCTGCAAACAGCAAGGTGGAAACCGGCAAGAGAGAGGCACACCTTCTTCCTGCCATTACATCACATCCTGGCTCCACCCCTAGGGCGGTGTAGCACTCACACCCCCAATCCAAGCACTAGACAATGAACCAATCACAAATGCATAAAGAAAAGACATGAGGCTTGGAGGCCACTGACAAAAAACCATGACATTCCACCCCTGGCCCCCAAAGATTCATGTACAACCTTTATACAAAAAAACATTTAGTCCATCTCCAAGAGTTGCCAAAGTCCTAACGTTTTCAGCATTGCTGAGAAGTCCAAGTCCCAAGTCTCCTCCAATATCTATGGCAAACTCTTAAGTGTAACACCCTATACAAGTGAAATAAGGTTAAACATTTCTGAAATGCAAAGGCACAAAATAAACATTACCATTCCAAAAGTTACAAATGGAGAAATATAGAGTATTGGAAACAGAGCAAGTCCAACATCCAGCAGGGTGAACATTAAGTCCTAGAGTTCCATGCTCAGCATTTGAAGCAATCTGGTTGCAAGCTCCAAAAGGCTTGGGTGATTCCACCCCCAGGGCACTTCCAGGGATTTCAGCTCCTGCAGCTTCTCTCCTAAACCTTCTCTGTTCAGTTTTTGCAGCTTTCCTTGGATGATCCTCGTTCTTGGCTTTTCCAAACTTCTGGGGTCTCCATTGCACCTTTGGCTTCACCCTTACATCTTTACAAATTGCCCTCTCAGGGGCACACTGCTTGGCCTCCCAGGCCCTTTGCAATCAAGGTGTAAGCCTTCTTACCCTCAGAATTTGTGCATTTTCCTTGCACCTAAAATCAGCACCATGTGGATGCCGCCAGGGCCTGCTGCCAGCTGGAGCAGTAGCCAGCCTTTTCTCTGTCTTGGCTGGAGGGGTCAATTGCCTAGATCACTGGGCTCTGTGAACCCAATTGTGAAGAAAAGCTTTTCTATGTTGCTGCCATTCTGGAACCTCATGTGACTGCCACCATTCTGGAACCTCATGTGGCCTCCCGTGCCATTCTGGAGCATGGTGCTCTGAAGCTTTCTCATCTGAGAAAATTCTTTCACTTTTGCAGTTTTGGGGCTGCAAAGGGTGGAGACCTGCTGCTTCCTGGGATGCCTGGTGGCCATCTTTCTTATCTCTGTTTCTTCTTAGCAATCAAAGTCTCAGCACTATCTTTACAATCCACAGTTTTACTGGAGTTTGCCTTCTGGCCAAACTCACAGTGTTTTAAATTATCCTGCTGGGCTCTTTGTTCTTGATTAGGAGCATAAAGCTGGCTAAAGGCCCCCAACAATAGCCATGCCACAGCCTCAACATTTGACTGCCTTGAAATTTCCTTTGCCAGATTAATCAGTCCATTACCCTTAATCTCAGTCTCAGGCAAAGTCTCTGGGCATGAGCAAAATGCAGACAAACTTTTTGCCAAGCCATAACACACATCATAGGGAGTCCAACAACCAATGCAGTCCTCCTTCCCAGCAGAAACCTTGCAAGCCTGGTCTTTACTATCAAGGATTTCTATCAGCCTTCTGGTCTCCTGAGCTCTGACCAGAATCTCCTCTACAGAACAACCTAAGTTGCTCCAGGTCCGTGCATCGAGGCAACATGTCTGAACCTTTCCAAACTCTTCCCACAAGTCATTTCCAAAGTCTCTCAAAAAACATGGTCAGGTATAATCACAGCACCCCACTCCTCGGTACCAAAATCTGTCTTGGTTACTTTTTATTCATCGCTGAGACAAAATACCTGATGCCCAAAGTTGGGAAAGGAAAGGTTTATTTCTTACAGTTTTTGAAGGTTTCAGTCCATACGCAGTTGGCTCCAAGGCAGGGTGGCATGGCGGGGCCGCAGTTCATGGCAGCTGCAAACAGCAAGGTGGAAAGCAGCAAGAGAGAGACACACCTTCTTCCTGCCATTACATCACATCCTGGCTCCACCCCTAGGGCGGTGTAGCACTCACACCCCCAATCCAAGCACTAAACAATGAACCAATCACAAATGCATAATGCAAAAGCATGAGGCTTGGGGGCCACTGACATAAACCATGACACATATATTATATTCTTACTGAAATTAAGTTGGTTTTCTTGTATGACTGTTGCTTCATTTGCTGTAGCTACTAAGACAATTTCAATGAACTTCAAATTTTTATGTCTTATAATTTTTGCTAAATTTTTGATCTACTGTGAATAGGACCCATAGGGATGTCATTTGTCATTCTGAGAGATTCATTCTTTCTTTTTGTTATATAATAGTCAATCATATGATATACAATAACTTACATGTTCAAATTTTTTGAATATTCAGTTGGTCCCGTTATTTTGATTTTTATGAATTTTCTGTTTATGTCTTCTGAAAATGTGTAAGACTTCTTAAGGGTATAAATATCCACATTTACTAGTTTTAGGGCATATTTTTTAGCTTTATTGCATAATGTTATATTGCACAATGATATTACAGTGATTATAGTTCATAAAGCAGACTATATAAGTGGTTGTAGTGAGAGTCATGTCTCTATTCATCCTCTCAACATTGGGTATTGTCAGATTTAAGTTTCAAATGATATAATGGCTGTAAAATGGCATTTTATAATTTTAAGTTCTATTTGAAAGTTAATGAGGTTAAGCATTTCTTTATGCATTTATTAACATTTGTTTTCTGTTATGCAATGATATATACACACTTAATTTTTCCATTAGATTATCTGAATTGATTGATTTGAATTATACTGTTACATTTTTCTAGAAAATACATGTTTGGGTATGTGTTTATGAATATTTTGTTCTCATTTATAATATACCTTTTTTCCAGCCATATTTTTTATCCAAATAGATCTCACTTTATTTAAATCATAATTTAAATGTATAAATATTTTCCTCAGTATATTCCCTTTTGAAAGTGTTATAAAAGAAATCCTTCTTTACACTAAAGTCATAAATATAAGTTTCTATATTTCCTTCTGTAATACTAAGCTTCAAAACTTTTGACTTCTACATTAAAATCCTTAAACCAATTAGAATTAAATTATTACATAGTTATGGAGTTAGAGATTCAGTGTAATTCTGTTTCTGAAATTATTTGGATAAACAAGTTTTCACTACAGTTTATTAAATAACTGTTTAACTCATTACTTTACAATACCATTTTTGTCATATTCCAAGTTACGTGTATTCCACATCTGTAAGGCCAGATAGGAGGTCTTTGATGGGTTGGGGGTCTCCACCCTCCCCATGTCGGGGCTCCTGATTTTCAGCAGGTGAAGAATGGCTCGTACCAGAAGGCTCTGCAGAGAATGAGGAGCTAGCAGAAAGCACTTAGAAGTGAGAGTCATGGGAGACAAATTTTACTTACAAGGTGGCCAACTCAAGGAACAGCTGCCGAGAAGAGAGACGGGTCACAGGGCTGGGGACGTGACTGAAATCCCCAAGGGGCGGGGGACCACTGTCCTCACAGGGGCAAGGAGGTGTCTACAAATAACTGTGTCATTGATTGCTGTAATCTAGGCCAATCAGGGTCTTAGCTTTTGTTCCTAAATTAAGGACTGGGGCCTGAAGGGGTCACAGTGAATACAGGAATAATTTCACAAGAACACTTCCTCAAGTAGACAGTGTAGGATAAGCTTGTGGTAAATGCCGTAATTACCATCAGCCTCCCAGGTCACGCTCTGCATCATCCTTACCGACACCTCACTATGACTCTCCCTACACGTTTGTTTCTCTTTGACTCTTCTTGAACCAATATGACAAGGTGTAAATTGCTGTACATTTGTAAGAAAGTTTAATAATACAATAGAATTACCTCTGGTCCTTCATAAATGTTTTGCCTATTCTTGACCTTTTGAGATTTCATAAATTCTAAAATCATATTTTCAAGCTTTAGTAAAATTATTTTAAAATGTTATTGCAATTAAATTGAATCTCTATTTTGTTGGAGATAATTGTGCCTGCCTAGGTATGAATATATTTCTCACAATGTATATGCTTTTAAAATAAAGTTTTAAATTTCATTTTTCAGAGTTTGGATATGTATAACTAGATATATTTCTAAGCATTTTGAATTTTTGTTCTTTTCCAAATTGTATGTATTTTATCCATTGACTAATTCTTTTTTTAATGATACATAGGAATTTGGTTGATTTTGCACATGGATCTTTTATCTATCAACCTTGTTAAGATCCCTTATTGATTCTACCAATTACTCTATTTTGTTTTGGTAGGTAACCAGTTATGCCATCTTGACTTCATCAGTTTCAGGAACTTTTTCTTTCAAATTTTTATAAATTTTATTTCCTTCCTTCTCTTTTACTATGTTCATATTAACTAGAGTAGTGATAGTGATCATCTCTCCTCTGTTCCTGGTTTTAAAGTGAATTATTTTAACTGTTCATCATCAAACTTGATCTTTGATGTGAGTTATTTGTAATTACTCTTTTTCAATTAGGTTCCTAGTTTTCTTCTAGCTAAATATTAGCAAATGATATGATTAGCAGACATAGATGGTTTTTCTCCTTTAATTTGTGAATGTGGTAAATTACATAACTTTTTCTAACACTGAACTAACCATAGGCTCCTCACATAAAACCATTTCAGTTATGATTTATTATCATTTTTATATTTGTAATTTCATTTGTTAGTATTGTTATTTAATCTACATTTGTGAATGTCATTGGTCTGTAATTTATTCTTATAACATCTTTGTATCTGGATATCCTACCAATATTACACAAATCTCATAAAATCACATAGGAAATTTTCACTTTTCCTGTACCCTAGAAACATTTGTGTATATTTAGAATTATTTGAATGAAAAATGTTTTTTAGAGCTTGCCAAAATAATCTCTCAGGAGACTTTATATTTTTTATTCGGCTCTTCTAATGATTAGAGTAACATGTGTGCTTTGTATTTCATTTTCATCCTATTTGGAAAGTATGTTTTCCACGAATTTGTTCATTAGGCCAAAATTTTGCATTTTCAGTTTTATAAGATATTTAAAGATGCTTCCTCCTATTTGCCTCCCTTCTTTTCTGCCT
>PVJX010040144.1:0-15339 GCA_004027295.1 Dolichotis patagonum | reverse complement strand
ATCCTGCCCAACTCCAAAATGGCTCCTGGCCAATCACTTCTCCCATGGGAGGACTGAGTCCTCTACACTCGCTGCCAGCCAGTGCAGTTCTCCTGTCTGCTGCTCCTCTCCACCATCGTGTCTCTTTGCAGATGCCTTCAGGCTTGCCAGCCACCACTTTCACTGTGACCGTGCATCCCCAGGTTTCAACAGCTCTTCTCGCATTGTGGGTCTGGCTCCAGGTAAAAGCACTGCCAGCTACCGCCTTCTTCTTTGTTTAAGTTTTTTCTTTTTTTACTCTCTCTGTGGACTTCAATTCTCACTTTAGTTTCTTCCTGTGTTAGGGGACCCACTTCCTTCCTTCTAGTCTTCCCCACCATGCTATATTCCAGCATCTGGACTGTTTCTCTCAGAGATGCTGTTTACTCTGCTGCTTACTGTTCCACCATTTTCCCAGAACCCTTGTTCCTTGTTATTTTTAAGAGTTCTTTTCTTTCATGATTTCCAGCTGTGATCATTTCTTCAAGGTCTGAAAGCCTGTCTTCAGTTTCTTTCAAGTAATTTTGTCAGCTTTCAATGGAATTTTTAATTTCCTGGATATCTCTGTATCTGTTTCATGCATGATACTTCTTTCCTATATTGTTCATTCAAAGTTTCAATCATTTTCCCATGCTTCTGTACTTTATTTATCTATATCTTCTATACTATGCTAGGTAACTCCTTTATTCATGTTGTCATTTCTTTCTTTACTTGAGAGATTATTTCTGATCTGATTTCCTCTATAGCCTAATGGGTTTGTTTCTTTACTTTACTTGTTATCTTTTCAGAAATTTCCAGTATGTGACTTCCAATGATCTCTATCTCAATGTCTCCTGTACTTATTCCAGATGAGCTGGGGGTTTGAGATTGCATTTTGTTTTTTTATTGTTATTTTCCTCTCTTAATTAATATTTAGGTCTTTTCAATCCTCTAGTCTCAACTGTCTTAGAGTGTGTCTTAGGGTTTTACTCTGCAGCTAACATTCATCCAATTTCTGGGTCCTACAGTGCAGGAGAGGGACCAGTCCCCTCAATTCCTCCTGTGGGGCCAGTTGAGTGAGTCCTATATTATTCCTAGGCTGACTAGCCTAGGAGTATCGATGTAAACTAACCCTTAGCTCATGTTGTTACTGCAACTTCAGACTGTTCCAGGCCACCAGACCCATCTTTCCATGGTGTGCACACCAGCTGGGACCCTGTTGTGTCACTGGTGATCTCACAGGCCTAGCCATGTGCCTCTGGGTGAGGGGAGGCCTCACCCTCACACTTGCCAGACCACCTAGTGTACTCTATACAGCTAAAGGACTCATGCATGCTTTCACTGGCCTTCCAAAGTCCTCTGGGTGGACAGAGGGTTCACCGAGGCTCCTGCTGACCCACTGAGGTCCTTTGCTTGAAGAGGACATACCACACTCTTACTCACTAGCTGAGGTCCTCTGCATGAGAGGAAGGGGTCACCAAGGCTACTGCTAATCCACCAAGGTACTAGAGGTGTTGGAAGGGATCACTGTCACTTCTACTGGCTGATGAGGTTGCTGGGTTCAGGGGGTGAGTGGCCAAGGGTGCTTTCTGCTGCTGAGGTATTTTGGGTGCAGAGTAGGGATGGGAAGGTTTCTCTTGGCTCCTGAGGTCTTTTGGCTGCTGAGACCTTTCAGGTGCAGGTGAGGGGTGACCAGGATTGCTCTCAGCTGCCAAGCTCCTCTGGGTGCTGAGGTGGGGTGGCCAAACCTCCCTGAGTTCATCTGGGTGAGGGGGAGCAACAGTGAAGGCTCCCCTCATCCGCTGAGGTCATTGAGGTGGGTGGGTTTGCTGAGGCTCCTCTCAGCTTTTGAGGTTGTCTGGGTGTGGGAGAGGGGTGGCATAAGATTCCCATATCTACGGAGGTCTTCAGGTGAGCTGGAGGAACCCAGAGCCAGCTTTTTATGTAAAACTAGTAGCCCATTGTCCCTGCCAGGAATATCTGCCTGCTTTCTACTGGCAATATGCCACCTGCACTCTAGGCATCCTAATCCCTCATGCTATCTCTCAGCAATTCCCATAAATATTTATCTTAAAACTATCTCCAGAATCCCATGGTTTCTACTTTCATGCCACCATGTTATATTTCAATAATCCTCCTACCTGTTCTCCTTCCTTTACTGTGGTTTCTCTACAGTCAGTTCTCACACAAAACTAAAATAGTTCTTTTTAAATGTCAGAGAATGTCATCTTTCTGCCCTTATCCTTCTAACCCTGTCCTGTAGGAGACAGTTTGAGCTGCTCCCTTTGAATACAGAACAATTGCTTCAGCATTGGTTAAATCAAGTCTTGTCTCTATGCACTGATATGTACAGAGCTGGCTATGGTACTTCCTTCTCTCTTTAATTGGTTCCAAGCAACGTAAATAAGGCCAGCTGAAGTACTGACATGTAATCTTTAAGGTCAACCTGACAGTTTCCTGTTTCCTCACATTTTGTTCCCTGTCAATTAGTTGAATGCAGCAGGGTGGCAGAGCCAGTCAGCTCCAAGAATGTCAACTGGGTAAGAGTCTCAAAATAAAGAGGCTATGAACCCCCCAGCATACAAAAGTTTACGTATCAGCAACTGAAGCAACAGCCTCCTAAATTCATTCATATGTTACCCCAATCAAGTTTAGCAGATAGGTCTTTCTGCATATTTCTCTCCTTGCATTTTGCAAAGAAGCTTCCCCCCCCCCCGGCTAGTCAGCTCAAGTTACTCATGTAGTTCCAGCCATCCTCACTGTCATTCATTTTTTGAACCACTCTCTTCTTCACAAGATAATAAATTCTAGAAGTCTTGGATCAGGGCCTGTGTCCATATATCCTCAATGCATGGGACTTAGGATTCTTTGGTTGCCCACAACTTTGAATATGTCCTCGTGTCCTTCCTTTCACTGTGGGTTACATTACAACTACAATAATGTTTCTATGGGATAACAAATATAACTTTCCAAATTATGAGGTCAACTGGAAAAAGCATTGCAATATTTGGGTTACAATATACAGTATTTAGATTATAATATATGACACTGAGGTTTCATTGCTGTCTTATATCTTCATAGTAAAAATTACAAGTGGTTCATGTTAGTCCTTTCCACTGCCTACTAGTTCTTGATCTGGTTCACCATTATACAGTGGAGCACTAGAGGTTAAAATATGGAATCAGCTGCCTGGCTTCAGCTACCAAAAGTAGTTTTGAGTAAGTAATATTATCTGTTTGTTGACTAAAGACGTCACAGTGGAATAGGGGGGCAAAGGCTCCCAGAGTGCAATGGAAAGCTAAACAATGATGAATGTGTTCTGCAGGGTCCCACATTGCAGCAGGTGAGCTCCTTCCTATTCAGACGCTAGAACTCTGGCTTGAAGCCTCAATGATTTGCATTCCAGTACCATCTTCAGTAGCTCCCTCAGCTCAGAGCTGTATTATTTTATGCATGTCTGTATTTCTACAAATAGAACATTTCCTTAAAATTAGATTTTTGTTAAATATCTGATAGATCATTTTCATGTCTTCTTATCAGGGTCATGTGGTATTTAGAATAACACTAGAAAGGAGCCTGAACTGCTTTGCATAGGTCACTT
Organism: Dolichotis patagonum; assembly: GCA_004027295.1. Taxonomy (NCBI): domain Eukaryota; kingdom Metazoa; phylum Chordata; class Mammalia; order Rodentia; family Caviidae; genus Dolichotis; species Dolichotis patagonum. Next base: position 11,741 of record PVJX010040144.1, on the reverse strand, counting down.
TTTGAATAGAGGTGCAGAAAACCTACTGTTCAAGTTAGAAATCTTAGGAAGGATGACTAATACTTTGAACAATAATTGATCACTGGCACTATCATCAAAATAAAATCTTTAGACTTTTGTTTAGCTTTGTTTTGTTTTGGTATAGTGAGAGCTTCAGAGGAAAGGAATGGAGAAAAGTAAATCTGATAAATGGTAGTCTCCAAGTGATGGAGATAAGTGAAAGAAGGTTGGCAAATGGGAGGAATGAAACATAACAAAATTACTTGGCCAACTCGCTGCTTTAATCCTTGACTCTGTTATTTCTTGGCTCATACAATATCACTGTGTCTAACAATAAGGCAGACCTGAGTGTGGTAATGCCAGCACTCAGAAGGCTGAAGCAGGAGGATCTCAGAGAATTTGAGGCCAGACTGGGCTACATAGTGTGTCCAGGCCAATCTGAATTACATAGTGAGACCCTGTCTCAAAAAATAAAAACAAAAATGAGGCAGAAATTCTGTAAATGAACAAAATTGTAAGACTTTCTCCTTCCCCAATAGGCTTTGTTTAACTCAAAATATTTTACCTGGCTTTCTGTTCCTAGCCCTCAGCAAAAACCCAAAGCAATTCTCAGAGCTGGGTGTTCCCATTAGATCCTAACACTTTGCAGCTGCCAATTTGAAGAAACTAGTAAGACTTTCCTCATATTATACCTTCCTGGATTTATTTTCTGTATTATTTAAGAGAAATACAATCAATCAGTAAGTAGATCAGATGAAATATGTACTCTGTAAGAAGGTATTGTAAGTTATTATTCATCTATAACTCATTTGCCCAGAAGTCTGATTTTATTGTTAAGAATCAGCAGCCCATTCCTATGCATGTGCTTCTACTTCTCCCTAAAATGATCACTGTTCTCATTAGACACTGTCTCGCAAGTAACATATAATGCATTGTTCTGCCCTTCTTGTCAAATCAAAAGCTATGTTGTCCAGCAAGGCATCCACATAAACATAAACTTTAAGAAAGTTTGTAAGGAACGAATTTTGGACTCAGGCATTGCACTGTTTGGCAAAAACTTACACTTGTGGTAAAACTGGGCACGAAATATGAATACTATTTGGCTTTTGACTATGTAAAGCATAAGAAATCAATCCTAGAATCTCCAACTACTGTAATCATACCTGAGATGGGTGGAGGAGCCCAGGCACACACAGGCTGGTACAGGGTCTAGTGCCATGTAGTCAGTTTCACTGATGCAAGTGTTTTTGTTTATCAAGGCACCTACTCAACTTCTCTCAAAAGCCAAGATAACAAAATCCACTGTAAACATGCAACACACCCCATTTGAGAACTTACTAAATCTGTACTCCTTTAACAGATGATTAAAATGTGCCTGTTCCCTTCTCTCCCTAATATTTCTTGAGGATTAGTTTAAACCAAGGTTCCAAGGTTTCAGAGGTAAAAAAAATCTCCCCCATAAACCAGACCACTTTGCACATAGGAAGAAATGAAATTAGAAAACTGAGTCTTACTTTGCCTTATTTGCTTTCATGATAGAGAATAATAAAAGCCACATTATACAGGCTAAGCTCTTTCATTGCCAGCCCAGTCCTGTGCTAGTGAAGTGTGAATAGTGAAGTATGTGTGTATCAGTGACTCAGAGATAATACAAAATTCTTTGTCCATATAAAAGTGGTTTATTTTAGAGACTCTTGTATTTTTTTAAGTCAGTTCAGACTGACTTTCAACCCACTATGTCACCCAGGGTAGCCTCAAACTCACAGTCATCCTCCTGCTTCAGCCTCTGAAGTTCTGGGATTACAAGTGTGTGCCACCACACCCAGTTCCAGACCTTGCATTCTTGATTTATAACTCTTTTAGTTTAGTTTGGTTTGATTTTCCCCTATCTCCACACTGAATTCAATATAAACACATCTTGCTCATGACCATATATGAGTCTTCTCCACCTTCTATTTTAGAATGGGAGTATAACCATTCTGACATTTGAGCAGTCTCGCATTTGGCTAATTTCCTCTCTGTGGATAAAGTTCTGGATCTCCAGGTGTTTGCACAGTGAAAGAGGGTCCTGTGGTCAGTAGACAGCAGCTGAGGGTAGATTCCTGGTCCTTAATCTTATGAAATCACGTAAAAGAACTCTCAAGAACTCTCCACGATTCCCAGAATCATCACTATCAGTTCTACTCACTTTTCTACAAAATACAAAATGTTTCCTGCCTGCCCACAGACACAAGGTGTCAGGAGATGTAATATGCACATCCCTTTGTCCTCTGTGTGACGGTTCCCTGATGGGATGCTGCCTTCCTCTGAAAAGGTTCTTTTAGTGCACTACGCCTCTTCATGACCCACTCAGGTCATCCCAAACACAATAGCATGCTCACATTGTCCCTAGGGCTGATAGTGTCATCATATCACTGATATCTGGTACAATTGATCCAATTCGATGAGGAAAAGGATTGCTTTTCCCAATCAATGTTCTTTTTTATACCTTTTATTATTAACACATATTAGTTTTACAGGCTGATGGGGTTTACCATGTATTTTGCCATGGACATACGCCGTGTTGATCATATCCACCTTTCTTTTACCCCCACCTTCCCTTTGTCTCACACCCTTCCCAGACCCTCATGATCACTCCCACTTTCAGATCAACTTTTACTTTTACTTCAGTTTCTGAGTTTCTGCCTGTGAGAGAATATGCAGTACTTGCCTTTCTGTGTCAGCTTATTTCATTTAACATAATGTCCTCCACTTTCATCCATTTTGCTGAAAATGAGAGAGTTTTAATCTATTTGATGTAGGCACACATTTTCTTTACCCATTTGTCTATTGGTAGCAAGGCTGAGTCCATATCTTGCTTCTTATGAACAGTGCACTTGAATGTATAGGATCCTCTTTATGTTTATATCACTTCCTTTGAATTGTGAGTATTGGAATTGATACAGTGTGTGCTGGGTTCCTGAGAGTTAGATTCTTTTTTTCTTTTTAGAACAGTAAAATACAACAACACAAGACAGAGCAAAGCTAATGGAGACAATGCAGTGAAATTGGTACAGAACTTCACAGCAGGATACCAGGGTAACAGTAATAGGTACCATAGTATATCTCGTTATCTTCACAATAGTTGTCCATTCAATCATGTATAAGAAAATCAAACCAAAAACAGAACATTATAAAACCTATCCAAATAGAATATTGAATAGAGTAAAACATCAGAAAAAACACAACAGTGAAAACAATCTTTGCCGTCAAATAGAAGATGGAAGGAAATCTTCCATATTTCTATATTGTATATGGTCATCCTCCCAAGAGATGCTTAGGCCTCTGGCTCCAGGTCAGAATAATCAACCCAACAATACAAGCATTTAGTTGCTTTATGTATCTTAGTTGCTATCAACTCTGGCTGTCCTCAACACCATCCAGTTTCTAAGGGAGTGAGGGGAGGGTGTTTGATTCTCAGCCCATGTGCTGGTAGGCCCATGGGAGATGCTGACTTGTTCTCTTCCTGGCACACCCGCTGCTTGCTCACGCTGTCGCTTGCTTACCAGGAGGAAGTGCTGCTTGCTTTCTTGCTCAGTCCCCCAAGCTCCAACGTGGCTGGATCTCGAGAGATGCTGACTTGTTCTCTTCCTCGCGTGCCTCCTGCTCTCTCATGCAGCCGCTTGCTTACCAGGAAGGAGGGCTCTTGAGAGATAGGTATTTGGATACCTTGAACTAAGATTTGCAAGTGTATCTCCAGTGGTGGTAGAAAAAGCATCTATATTTATTGAAGTTAACAGGGAAAATCTGCTCAAAGTGTGTGGGTTTGTGCCAACAGAAACAAAAGGGTGGCATGAACAGGGAAAGAAATGGCGCTATGTTGGCAAGGAAAATAGGGCAAAAAGATAAATCAGGCTTTTGGATTTAAAAGATGTGTGCCCCCACTGACGTGTCTCATTGGATCTTCTGCTGAGTGATCTCAAGGGTATCTAGTGCACACGACTTTGCAATAATTCTGTTATAATCAAATGCATGATATGAAGCCCCTATATGTGAACCATTAATGAATTTTTGAGTGGATTCTTATTCAGCTGGATGTGGTGGAACTGCCCGTTTTCCTCATGAAGGATATAATACAGGAGTTGGAATATGAAAATATTGTATCTCCCAACCTGTTAGATGACTGGACTGCCAAGTTCATGTTCTCTAAAAATCAAAGAATGAATTCTAGGAGCAATTCCAGGAGGTTTAGAGCAGGAAATATTTATTCAGAGGAGAGATGCAGCTCCTGAGAGGCAGCAGAGACCCCCAGTGGGTTGTTGAGGACCCCACATTATAAAGAAATTTTATAGAGCACAACCATGTAGATATGACAAGGGTTACAGCTAGGATTAGCCAATAAAAGTACAAGTATAGTGACCAGAGGTGAAACAAGACATATAACATGGGTACATGGGAAGAAGAAACACTTTTTAAGAAATAAAGGGTCTGGAGGTCTTAGTCACCCAAAAGGTGGATGATGTCTATCTAGGAATCATTAGGCCTGGTCCTTTGAGGAAATATACTGGCCTGGTCACTTCATCTTTACCTTGAGGCCTGGTCTTGAAGAGATGTGACACCAGCCACAATTGAGATGAGTTTCACCTTTGTTTTGGCTCTCTCAAGGGGCTAGCCCCATCTGACTGCCTACAATATTTCTGCCTATCTTAGCTGTCTATAATAATCCCAGTACTCAGGAAGCAGAGGCATGAGGATTGCTAGTAGTCCAAGATCAGTCTGGGTTACATAGTGAGTTCAAGGCCAGCCTGATTTGTATAGCAATACCCTGTGTCAAAAACACAAAGAAACAAAAATGTATTGAGTAATGAGCAGGTATAGTCCAGGCTCTTGTATATGCTGAAGAAAACATTGTCAAGTGTACACCTAGAACCAAATGGCAAGCAGCTACATTTATTTTTTTTATTTAGAGGGGAAAAAAAGCAAAACAGAAAAAAAGAGAAATAATACATAATTTCAAAAAAAGTAAGAAATTGCTAGTTAATAAATTATATATAATCTTAGAAATAGTTGTTCAAGTCACAAAATCAAAGCATAAAAAATGGACAATCAAGCAATGACAGTGCAAACCATTCTGTTTGATGAACTAACAAAAACTTAGTAGTGTTGCACATTTAAACATACATACAGTTATATCCTTTAGAGCACTTTCTTTCCCTTTCATTATCACAATATCTATTATACATTTTGATCTTATTACTTTTTCAGTTTATTATTATTTTTATATTAAAGAGAATATGATATTTACAAATGTGAGTCTGATTTATTTCACTCATGAGTATGGTTTCAAGTTGCCTCCATTTACCTATAAGAGCCTCAAGATCATCCTTTTTACAGCTGAGTAATATTCCATTGTATAAAATACCACATCTTTTTCATGCATTCTGTGGTTGATGGGCATTTGGGTTGTTTCCAACATTTAGCTGTTACAAATTGTGCTGCTATAAACATGGGTACACATATATCACTGAGACAGGATCTTTTCAATTTTTCTGGGAAAATACCCAGAAGGGGAATAGCTGGGTTGAATGGAACTTCCAATCCTACTTTTTTGAGGAATCTCCATAAGGCAGCTACATTTTTTGAAGACCATAGGTAGTTATGCTCAGAGCAAGTTCATGCTGACAAAAGATACAGCACAAACAGTAAAGTGGCATGAAGGTGACATGAAAGCAAAAGCACTGCACATATATCCTACCACACAGCATCAGCAGCAAGTCCCTTATCAATCAAGCCTTCACAGTTTAAAGGATGCACCTTAGCCCCAGTGCCTCTCCTGAATCTCCCTAGGTGTGATTGACAGGAATGATTGATAGAATGATTGACAGGATGCTATGTTCTTCTAGTGGCTCTTAACAGGTACCTGTTCCACAATTCACTCTGATCCCAAGTATGGGCATGACTTATGAACCCTTAATGAGATGTGAGTCGGGTGAGGGTGACTGGAGGTCAGGCTATTAGTCCAACATGATTGTGTCCTTAAGGAAATCAGAAATCTCCTGAGTTATTGCTCTGTGATTTTTTACCTCTATTGTGACAATAGAAGGAGGACTGGCCCTAAGGGCCATTTAAAATTAAATGGGTGGAAGGGAGCAACTTCCTCAGCTCCATTGTATTTAACTGTGCTAGCACTGGCAATGAAAATGGAAGTAAATGGTCATGATGCAGTAAAACATGTGCTCTCCTTGGAGTACATGTAGTGCTGTGTAAAAAAAAATGATATATGTCTAAATAATTTTCTTAGAGAGACAAACTAAAAAAAGGTTTAATTTTTTCCTAATTTGCATTTATTTTGGGCACGTTATTGGAAAGGATAGCGCACAATAGTGTCTGGCATATAGCTGTTACTCAAATATATTTTTTGGTAAAAATGCATCCAAGATGATTTTTAAGTGTTTCTTAATTTAGTTGAGGAAAAGCAGCTTTTATAAGTATCACTTGATGCATAGCTTTCTAGAGTTCTTTCTGTGCTTATTAACATGAGTGTGTGTAATGTACATATGTATACATAAATAAAACCCAGAAAGCCTGTCACATAAAGCATGTGCGCTCTTTTCTAAGTCTCTGAATGATGATGACCTTTTTATAGAATTGTAGCATTATGCTGTTTTATCCAGAGGATAGAAGGCAAAACTAGAGTGTCTAGGCTTGGCAGAGTAATAATTCATGGTACATGGAATTCAAATATATCACAGAAAAGATTCTTGAGTTTACTTTAGGAGACTGAGAGTTTTTCTTGAGTTTACTTTAGGAGATTGAGAGTTTTCCTGGATGAAGGTAATTGAAAGCCGTATTTTCTTTTTTTTTCTTTTTTTTTTTTTTTTTTTTTTTTTTGGTACCGGGGATCAAACTCACGACCTAGTGCTTGCCAGATGAAAGTCCTATTTTCTGTCTTTCAGGATTGAATGCAAGTAGAACAGCTCTATAGTCCTGGGGAGGCCCCAGATTGATGTCAGCTATTTAGTAAGTATGTACAGCTTCTGAGGGAGTCAATTCCAGCTTTCAGAAGAGATGACCAAAGTGTAAAGTTCACAGAGAGGAGAGAGACCGTGAAACAGGCTTTGTGTAAGCAATCATGTCTCTTATCCATTCTGCTGGGGGTAGGCTCAGTACCAAGAAAAGAATCAGCAGGAAGTAAGGATGTAAAGTCAGTGTATTTCAGTCACCAGGCAACAGTTCCTGTTGCAGCTCTGGTTGCTTGTCTCTCTTAGAAATGGTTGGTTATAGTGATGCATAGGTGGTCACTATGACACATATTGTAAGAATCAATCAAAGACAGTTAAGTGCTCTGCATCTGTACCTCCTCCTTTGCCACTCCATAGAAACCTCCCTCTCTGGGCCTATGACTTTGAGAGTAATCCCAATCACTGCCTGTTGATGTAAAAGATATCTGCCTCCAAGTCCTGGGTGTTGTTTCACTGCTTCTGTTTGCAGTAGCAAGGGTAGAACAAAGGCTGTAAAGGGGTAGGGAGGAGTTTGTTCCCTTGAGGAATTTGGGAGTGGAGATAGCATGGTTGTACTGTCACAAAACAGGCAGTGCAGATACCAGTGTCGAATGTCATCACACCTCTCAGGGCAGGAGGCACAGATGCAATGAAACTTCCTAGAACTGAGGAAAGAGTGGCACAGTGTCCTTCAAGCACTTTTTCTACTGTGTGCGGCACAAGGATTGGTGACCAGGGTTGAATGCCAGGTCCTCAGCTATGAGGAAGTTAGGTTTGGATGTACCAAGGGGCTAGAATGAGAATCCTGTCTCCAGTCAACTCAGCACCTTACTCTGGGTGGACTTTTTAAAAAGGTAGACATCTAGGTTTTTTTCATCCAAAATGATGACATTTCTGACAGTGAAAGGAATCACTGTTAATAATTTTGCTTTGGGAGCAATACCTGTGAATGTAACTGTCAATTAAAGGGATTTAACTTTGAAAGCCCACCCAGGATGTCACTGGCAGGGTCTGAGAGCCCCTGAGACTGAAATAAGGAACTCAACCCACCCCTCTCACATATGCATGCAGGTTCACTGACTCCTATCACATAAAAAGAATTTTCTGGACCTGGGAGTGAAAGAGGACTGAGAATGATTTGTTTGAAGTAGATTTAGGACACATTAAAGAGCACACTGCAGATGCAGAGAAAGGAGGCACCTTACAAGCCAGAGTGGGTCACATTTAAAGGCTGTCTTCAGTACAGGTGATTTTATTTGTATCTTCTCATTGCATGGTGGTGATATAGGGGAATGACACTCCCAACCTACTGTGTCTGGTACAAGTTCGTGTTCTCTAAAATTGAAGAATTAATTTTAGGAACAACAGAGGTTAAGAGTAGAATATATTTATTGAGAGAAAGAAAGCTTTGTCTGAGAGACAGAAGGGGTCCTGAGCAGGTTGCTAAGGACTCTGTCTTTCCCAGGGACTTTTATAGAGTAAAATCATGGGGCCAGATGGGTTCAAGGTGGGGAAAACTGGGAACTTGCAAGGCAAATGGGCATAAGGTGGGACAGAACTATGCTTAACCAATAAGATTAACTGTTCAGGTAAAATTGATTAAATTGGGAACAAATCGGTAAGCCAGTTATGTAGAAAGTGGGCATACTTAGAGAGCAGCTACTCTTCTCTAGGGGTTGGGATGGTGACTCCTGACTTCCTCAGGGCAATAAGGAGTTATGCAGAATATCAGTCAGTCCTTAGGATGTGGATGCATTTGTTTGATCTTTTGTCTTGAGGTTTGGCCCACAGCGCAAAGCGTCTGTCTCCCCCATAGAAGCCCAGAAGGTATCTGGGCTTCTGCACTGGCTCCTTCAAGGACTTAGCCCTGTCTGACTGCCTATGGTATTTCTAACTAACTCAGCTGCCTGCAACAGTGGGAGAGGCCTTCCAGGCTATTCTCGCAGGTTTGAAGTGGCATGCATGTTAGACCTGCTGTCTCCACTGCAGCTGCTTTCTGGCTGGAGAAAAAGCAATCTGCTGATGAAGTTAACTGAAACTCCACAGATATTATTCCCAGGCTAAAATTGTGATGACTAATGTTTTTGCATAATAGCTGTTTGCCAAGAATTCTAGTAACTACATCACATACTATTATTTTATCTGTTCATTAAATGTTTGGAGAAGTAAAATGCTACATGGTGTTCATTCACTAGTTAATGAGACAAACCTTAACTGTCATGGGGTTGGTGCTGTCTGGGGAGGCAGACAGAAAATGACTACTTATACATGAACTTTAGTAATAATTGATCATGCATTTGACCTTCAACATCCTTGGGAACATTTGAAAGCTTTTTCCTGGGTAGCTGTTTGGAAAGGAGCAAGACAAAGGGGCTGCTGGGGCTGCAATCTCTACAACTGCCCTTTTGAATCTATCCCTCCAGGTAGAGAGCCTATCTCACTTAATTTGCACATAATGACTTTCTAATAACCAGTTTAAGTGCCTTGCCTGAGAGGTTTCCTTAGAACTGCTTCAAACTGTTTAATGTTACAAAACTTTGGTTCTAAACTTAGAATAGAAAACTGAGTAGAAAATAAGTTGGTGTCACTATTGGAGTCAATGGTATAATCAGGCCTGTCAACAGTCACCAGCAATACACAGAGCTAAGCCATGCCTCTCTGCCTGAGATTTCTGTTCTTGTATACTCAAAGGGATTTCAAAAGAGAACAGATTTTAAATGATTTTTTTCTCATTTGAAAATGTCCGTGTCAGATTTCCCTAAAGATAACATATCGGAGAAGTATCCAAAAGGGCTTCGCTCGCAGATGCTTAACACAATTTATGACATTTCTTCAAAGGTAAAGAATTAATTCCCCAAATCTTAGTACCTTCTGTAGTCCCTGCACATAAAATATCTTTCTCAGACACAAAATTCCTTCCTTTTCTGCTCTTTTGCCAATGATACAGGAAAGTTCCCAAGCCAAACCAAACTGAAAGGAAGACTGCACTGAGATAACAAGGCAGCATTTAATCTTTACACCAGCAGACTGCTGGAGCTTCACTCAAATGGGTTTTTGTGGGATAATTCCTCAAAGGCAACAGCCTTGAATTAACAAAAGAGCTTAGCTTATATAGAATTTAGAAGTGGGAGGTACAAAGCAAATGACAAAACATTACCTAGATTGAGTCATATATTAACAGGTAGGCTAGTCTTGAAACAAAGGCACTGTTTATCATAATATAGAATTGCCCTAGGAACAAGGGGAGGGTGCCCTTACAGCAATCACAGTTAAAAGGATTCCATAATAGAAGGGGTGCTTGAATTAGCCCAGGGTGCCTTAAAGTATAGACAATTACTCTGACTCAGTGCTCATTAGAGGTATGCACTGGGCTGTACACACCATCAGGATCAATTGAATTCAGCAGAAACAGCAGAACAGAAACTTGGTCAGACTTCCAACTGATCATGAAATAGGTATAAGTTTTATAGATATTGTACAAACATGTCCTTAGATTATAATTGTGCTCCAGTAAAACCACAAAGTGAGGCAGCTCTAAGGTGAGGAAAACATGGGAACTTACACCATGGGCATAAGATGGGACAGAACTATGGCCAATGAGATTAATTGCTAAATACACACCCAGTAGTAAGTAGCAAGTGGCTACATTTATTAAAGATCATGTGAAAAGTAGCAACAGCAAAACAAAAAGGGCGAAGAGCCAACAGCTCAGGCTTTCAGAATTTAAGGAACAAACACCTCTGCTTTTTGGTGCCAGTGCTCCACACCTGGGGTGTGGCTATTTTCTAGGCTTTTGTTATATTACTTTTTACCACTCTTGGAATAATGGAAGCAGGAATAAGCACTGTGTTGTTTAGAATTAAATGGTAGTGTTACAGGCAACTGAGATAGAAATATCATTGGCAGCCAGACAGGGCCTGGCCTTCCCAGGAGCCAGTGTGGAAGACCAGATGCTTGTAACTGTGGGGGAGACAGACACTTCCACTGTGGGTCAGACTTCAAGACAAAAGATAAAACAAATGTACCCACATACTCTCTAGGGATAAGCATCATGAATTGGTATTCTAACTAGGTCTCTATCACCCTGAGGGGAAGAATCACTGCCTTTTATGCATGCCCACTTGCTATGTGACTCACTTTGTCCCTGACTTAATCAGTTTTTTAAATTTTTATTTTAAAGAGAATAAAACTAAGCAAAATAAAACAGAACAAACCAATCAAAACAAACCAGTGTCAGTGACACAGGATTTCAAAACAACAGGAAATTGACAATGGTTATCATAATGCCTCTTGTCTTCAAAATAGCTGCAGATAACTTCAGACATAGTAAAAATCAAACAAAACAGAACAGAACCAATAAAAATGAAACAATGAATGCAACAAAGGACTTCAAAACAAGATAAAAGTAAATCCAAAATGGCTGCCATAATATATCTTGTTATCTTTGAAATAGCTGCCCATGCCATTGGATATAATAAAATCAAGCAAAACAAAACAGAATAAAACCCAATCCAACAAAACACTAATAACAGCACAGGACTTCAAAACAAGATGACAGGGAATTAACAATGGCCACCACCCTCAGGAGATTACCCATAGATGCAGCATTGTGTAGTGTTACCCTCTGATTAGATGTCTGATCAGACTCCCAGCTTTAGACCTGCAAAATCAGTGAAACACTAAGCATTACCAGCATTAAACTGTTTTTTACCTCAAAGCTATTGTCACTGGCTGTGCTTCTCTGGATCAGCTGGTTGCTTA
>PVJX010040143.1:0-15369 GCA_004027295.1 Dolichotis patagonum | reverse complement strand
CAAAACCACCATCATGGAATCATAGAATGTCTTATTTCCCAAAATGAAAAGTCACACCACATTACTTCTTACCAATGAACACATTATATGGCCAAAGAAGTGAGCCAGTGTATTTATGTGTATAGTATTCATTTGTCTTACCATATTCCTCACCATCCAGAACTGACTGGATTGATAGAAAGGTGAAAAGGTCTCTTCTGAAGACACAATTACACTGCCAGGTAGGTGACAATAGCTTTTAGGGGAGAGGGAAGGTTTTTCAAAATGGTGTATATGCTTCAAATCACCATCACTATATGGTACTGTGTCTCCCATAGCCAGGCTTCACAGGTCCAAGAGTGAATGGGTGGAGTGGGAATGTTACCACTCATCAATACACCTAGAGATCCACTAGCTAAATGTTTCCTTCCGAATTCCATGGTCTTAAGCTCTGTGGGTTTAGGAGTCTTAATTCCAGAGGGAGAAAGCCTTGTACCAAGAAGCACAATAATAATACCATTAAACTGGAAGCTAAAACTTCCCTATGGTCACTTTGGTCTCTTCGTGCCTTGAAGAAATAAGCTGAAAAGGAAGTTACTAGAATGGCAGGGGTAACTGACCCAGATCATCAAGAGGAAATTGGACTACTACTCCACAATGGAAGAAAGGAAGAATATCCTTAGAGCGCAGATTTCTTAGGATGCCTTCTAGTATTACCATGCTGTTATTAAAGTCAAGGGAAACTACAACAATCCAATCAAAGCAGAAAGACAAATGGTCCAGAACTTTCAGGAACGAAGGTATTAGTCACTGCATCAGGGTAAAAACCAACACCTGCTGAAGTGCCTGCTGAAGGCCAAAGGAATATAGAAGGTCTAGCAGAAGGTAATTCTAAATACCAACTATGACCAAGTGGTCAGCTACAGACATGAGGATTACAATTATGATAGTTCTTTCCTAATATGCTACCTATGGAATATAATTTTGATACTTATTATTTATTCTTAAGCTTCATTAAACCTGCCATAGTTTTTAAGTTATGAAATGTTTGTAGTAAAAATTATCCAGAGAAATATTCTCTTCTATTTTGGGCAAGGAATTAGTGCATATCCATTTGTGCACAAGATATTCATAGCATGTCAACCAAAATTTTAAGCTCATCTTTGTATCTGGAAACTATGATTTAAAGAAATGTGTCTGGAGTCAAGTTGACAAGGGATGGACTGTCATAGGTAATTGATTGTGTCAACTTGAGTAAGAAGTGCCAAACTATGTTGGATAAGCACATTACTGAGTGTGGCTTAGGGTACTTTAGTGTGACTTGTTACCTGAATGATGGAAAGGAAGACTCATTTCTGTTTCTTTGCAGGAGCTTCAGTCTTTGCCTTCACCAATGATATTGTTTCCTGGTGCACTCTTCATCCCTCCAGTGCAGACTGTTCAGCTTTTAACTCATGCTTTTAGACAAAGGCTATAACTTTCACTCTGAAGTGAATGCTAAATATTAGTTCTTCTGCATGACCAACAGAGACATTGAAATTGATCAGTAACAAAACATGAAAAAGCTGCCTCACTGCGCAATTCCAACTTGGTTTCTGACACAGATTATTGCTGATTTCATGGCATATTAAATAAATTTGTATTTACCAGATGTACATGTTTTCAAAGATGCAAAGTGATACAAATCATACTTGTGGCTTTTTGGCTAAAATTATTTACGATGATAAATTTTCAAACTCAAATATCTGGCTTTTCCTTTACTTATTTTTCAAGTATTTATGTTCAAATACACATGCCAAGGTAACATGAGACAGCCAGACAAAAGATGAAAATATCTTTTTCCAAGGCTTATATAAAATTCTCAAACACTATTCAGTCTGAACAATAGCACAAAAATACATCTAAGGGCAAGTGCATACTTCTTCAGCGACACTAGAAACATGACACAGTCACAATTCTTTGTGCATCACACTTACCCCACTGAACCATTCAAAGTCCTAAGAAGAAGTTCAGTACCACCTCCAGGGTGTATCTCATAGAACTGGAAATAGATATTACTAATTTACAGATCAACTGCAGGCCCAAATTAATAAATTACAAATAGGAACTCATAACTTCATCTTAAATCATTTTCATTATATTGTTTATTGGTTCAACCCCCAAAATTGGTTTTCCAACCTTTCCAACCTAATAAGTTTAGATTCTTATTACTATTGTAATTATCTTTGTATTCTCTTTTCTTACAGTCCTCATGCCTTCTGCATCAAGCCCAATATCTGTCTACACATTATTTCTCTCTTCATTCCCATCCCAGATCTTATAAAACAAACAAAAAAAGAGAGACTGTAGGAGACTCGGCAAAGAAGTGAATATTCAAATTGCAAGCAAGAGCAATCTCTGTGAGGAATAGATGGTTGACCAACAACTTTAGATTAATGCATCATGTTATGTCTGGCACTGTACTTCCACTTTCTCCAAGAACACTTCCTAGCCATGAGATAGTTCCTTTCCAAACTATTTTCATTCTGCTTTTCCTCTTACATTAATAGTCTATGTAATAGAATGATAGTTCTTGGCATCAGTGCTATTCCAGGGAGTCTTCTTAACTCTGAGTGATCTCAGTTGAGTAGCCCCTCAGGTCCTCTCAGTGATTGAACTAAGTCTCATCTCCAAATAATGTTTCATCTTAATCATTGCCATGGTCACACACCACAGCACTCCTATTTTTACCTTTTGAAATGGAAATGATTAACTTGTGCTAGTGTATACTGCAAAAGTTTAAATTCCTTTTTTTATATAGGTACTCACAGCTAAGAATCTATAAGAAGAATGTGGACTTTGTTTCCTCTTCTTTAATCTTTCCAGCATAGCTAGTCCTGGCCAACATGAAATGAGTGGCACTAAGCCAGCCACCATGACATTTCTCCTTGGAGTCAGATTACCATGTAGAAAACCCTCTGAATTTTTGAACCAAATAAACCTCTCCTCTCTTAAGTTGTAGGTGTCAAATAGTTTGTCCCAGTGATATAAAATTTGAACAACTAGTAATCATTCAAGAAAAGTGTTTATACTATTTGAAAGTTATGTGTCTGTTTGAAAAATATTATAATAAAAAAATAACTATTTTTTATAACAGGAATAGCAATTAATCTTTGACATAAGCCTAGAAGATTTATGAATTTCAGACACCAAAACATGCTAATTCAGGTCACTAGATGTTTTACTCTCTGCAGCACCTTTAGGAGATGTCTTAATTCACCAAATTAGTAAAATTTGTTGAACAAAACATGATTGTGGATATTACAGATTATCACAACTCCTAGAGTGGGGTGACTAATGTTTATCAGGAGAAAGTAATGATTCTAAAATTTTACTAAAGTGTGGGTTATGTGAAAAAAAGGGAACACCCTATGAAAATGTTAATAGCACCCTGCTTGAAAAACAATACATACAAAATATTCCATGGATGAATTATCTATGGACTTGATACACTGAACTAGAAATCTTAGGGTCCTGACATTTCTGTTTTGATTCACACATAGGTACACATTCCTAAGAGTACAGTTTTTATTTTCCATTATTCTATTATAACAGCTATTTCTAATATTCAGTTTTTCAGCAAGCCCTTCACAGGTTTCTGAGTTTATTGATGTTTTAAAATTATAGACCTTTGCTAAGGTTCATCCATTTCAAAAAATATAAACCAGCAGAGAAGAAAGAAAAGATAGAAGTAGACTTCCAAACCTATGTTTCTACCTCCAAACTATTGGCCCACAGTGTCATCCTATGGCTTCATTGTTGGTTTTAGCATTAGATTTCCTAAAAGATAATTTTTGATTTCAAAACAGTTTTAGATTTAAAAAAAAACACTGTAAAATTAGTACATAAAATTTACCACTTCACATAATTTCCTACATTAGCATGTTATATGTCACAATTAATATGTGATTGTTCATATTTAAGATTTACAGTACATACTTGATTAAGTTTAACTTATTTCCTTTTTTCTGTTTCAAGATCCTATCTAGGATGTTATATTCATGTATTTTTATGTGTTTTATAATCCTCTTGGTGTAACAGTCTCTCAGACTTTTAAATATTTAATGACTACTGCAGTGATGGGGTCTAACATGCTGGTATTTTGTATAATGCCTCTCACTTTATATTTACTTGATGTTTCTACTTGTACCTACACTGGACTGATAGGAGTTGAAGAGCAAGATTACACAATTATAGTACTATTTTTTAACAAATATAACAAAGATACTCAATGTCCAAATGACTTCCCATTGTGGGTGCTAGTTTGGTCACTTGAATGATATAATATTTGGCAGATTTTCCTATAGTAAAGTTTCTGTTTCTTGTTTTCTGTTTTTTGTTTCTTATGGAAAGCCATTGTGCAGAGTCCACCCTTCAAGCATAGGAACTGTGTTCCTCCTCCTTGACAACAGACATGTTAACATCCTATAAATGGAATATCTGTTTATTCTATCACTTATTAATGGATTTAGTGACTTACTCATAGTAGTACAAATATATGGATTTTTATTTATACAAGAGGTGGTAGTAAATAGTATCATATTTATTTTGTTGCATACATGTTTTCACTTTTGACTATTTAAAGATCTTTTAAATTCTCTCTGTGCCACTTTGTGACATTCTTTTTTTAAAATTTTTATTTTGAAAAGAATAAAACCAAATGAGAAAAGATTTAAAAAATGGGGTCATTCAAAACAAAAGGATGGACATAGTACATAATTTAAAACCACAATACAAAGTGATCTACAATGGTTACCATAATGTCTCTTGTTATCTTCAATAGAATTCTTCATATCATCAGGAACAATAAAATTGAACATAGCAGTATAGAATAAAATCAATAAAACAAAACATTGGAGATATTATAGGACTTCAAAAGAGGGTAATAATCAAACCAGAATTGCTATCATAGTGAATCTTATTGTCTTCAGAGTAGTTGCCTATACTCTCAGACTTGATACTATCAAAAGTAACAGATGCAAATAAAATCATTCAAGACAAGACAGGGATAGAACAAGACAGATTCAAATAATATCAGCCAAAACAAGGCAGTGAAACCAATACAGGGTTTCAGATTAAGTTAATAGGAGATTTAAAATGTTTACCATAGTATATCCTGCTATCTTTGGAATAGTTGTTTATGCCCTCAAATCTAGTACAATTAGACAAACTGGAACAGAATATAATCAAACTAAACAGAGCAATAAAAGCAAAATGGTTTCAAATCATGATACAAGATTACCAGTGTCCTCTGCCTTCCCTTTTTAGATAATTCCTCCCCTTTCACTTTCCCAGGGTACTGTACATTTTGTATCCCACTAACTTCTTTAGTATTTAGGTTATGGGGGCAACCTGTTATTTACCTAAGTAGTTCTGAACCTTTTTAACCTGAGTTAGGTCTTAAGTTGTATCCATTTACTTACAAGAGCCTGAAGGTTTTCATTCCTTATAGCTGAGTAGTTCTCCATTGTATAAAATTTATGTCTTTCCAACCAATCTGTAGCTGATGGGTGAGCTACCCCCACTTTTGTCTGGTTCTCTGTCACATAAAGCATTATTTTTCTCATATTTGACTTTCAGTCCATAAACCCTCTTTCAGGTTAAATATATTTCTTTTATAGAGCATCTCGAACCCTACCTCCTAAACCACTCTGCCTGTGTTTCTTTTTATTAGTGCATCAAGGCCATCGATGTTAGTGATGATGGCCAATCTTCTCTTCCTCATCTCTGTCATGCTATTTTCTGCTGTTGGTTGTGTACTTTTCCCTTCATTCCACTTTTTGCACCACTCAGTAAGCCTCATCTGTTGCTGTTCTTGAAACCATGGTCTTTTTTTCTCTCTCTCTAGAATGTCCTTCAGTATTATTTGTAGGGTTAGATTGGTGGTCATGATCTTCCCCAGTTCCTCTTTGTCATGGAAGCATCTTGTTTCTCCATTAATTTTGAGAGGTAGTTTTGCAGGGTACATCAATCTGGGTTGGAGGTTATTTTCTTTCAGGGCTTGGAGCACTTCACTTCAAGTTTTTCTTGATTTCATGATTTGTGTCAAGAAGTCTGCCATGATTTTGATGGGTTTTCCTTTATAGGTGATCTGTTTCTTTTCTCTGACAGCTTTTAATAGTCTCTTCTTGTGTTGAATTTCTGGGATCTTGATTATTATACATCTGGGTGTAAATCTATTTTGGTTATGCCTGGCTGGAATTCTGTATGTCTCATCTATCTAGATATCATTTCCTTTTCCTATGCTTGGGAAGTTTTCTTTAATTATTTCTGTAAATAATTTGTATTTCATTTGTGTTTACCCCTGCTCCTTCACTCACATTTTTTATTCTTCAGTTATAGATCTTCTTGCCTTATTCTAGCCTTTGAATTGTTACTTCTTGGTTCCTCGTTATTTTTAAGAGATCTTTCCTTTTGTGATCACACTTTGCAAACCTGTTTTCAAGGCTTGATAGTCTATCTTTAGTTTCTTTTAAGCAGTTTTGTCAGCTTTCAATGAAGTTTTTAATTTCCTGGTAGTCTCTTTGAATCTGTTTCATGTATTCCAGTTCTTTTTATATTTTTCTTCAAAAGTTTCCCTCCTTTTTCTATGCACCTCCATTCTTCCATCTGTTTCTTCTTGAGAGGTACTTAGCATTTCTTTTATTATTGTTCTTATATCTTCCTTTACTTGTATTAGAATTTCTGTTTTTAGTTCTTTTAAAATGTCACAAAGATAATTCATTATGTCAGATGCTCCTTTTTCAGGCACTGAAGGTGTGCAACCACCAATCTTTTCTGTGTCTATCTCTCTTAGGCCAATATTGTTTGGGTTGGGGGTTGGAGACTTCCTTTTGTTTCTTCATCTTGTCATGTTTCTGGTTTCTTTCAGAGGAATTGATAATGGGTGCCCTGGCACTTCCTGTATTGGCTACAATTACTCTGAAGCATACTGGCTAGAGGTTGCTGCCCTCTCCAATCTGCCGATGTCCACTGAAGTACAAGCAGGGGTAGGGCAGGCTAGTCCCTCCCTTTTGAGCTGGTTAACCACTGGGAGTCTTCACCATGTTAGTGTGTGTTGTGTGGTTGGGGCCGTTTAAGAATAGCTTCAGAGAGACCACCTTGGCTATCGGAATGTTGTACTCAGTCCAAACAATTCTCACCAATCTGCTCTGTGCTAGGAGTTGCTGACTGAAGCCACTGCTGTTCTGATTCCAGGTTTACCCTGCCTGACTCCAAAATGTCACCCGGGCAACCACCCACTCCCGCGGAAGGACTAACTTCGATGCACTCACTGAGAGCTGGCATTGATCTCTGAGCTGAGGCCATTCTCTATTCTGCCACCCCCCTCCATGACCACATCCTCCTGCCAAGGCCCTCAGGCTTGCCAACCCCCAACTTCACCACAAATGTGCATCTTCAGATTCTAGCAGCTTTTCATATACAATGGGACCAGCTCTGGTGAGAGTACATCTGGCTGCAGTCCTCTGTCCATGACTTTCTTTTCTTTCTTTTTTTTTCCACTTTTTCTCTCCTCCTTTCCCTTTTCCCATTAGTTTCATCCTGAATTGAGAGGATCCATCCCCTTCCATCTGGTCTTCTCCAGGATGTTTTATTCCAGCATCTGAGCTGTTTCTCTCAGACAGGCTCTCTATTTTGCTGCTTACTGGTCTACCATTTTCCCGCTCCTTGACATTCTTGTTTTTGTCGATATTCTGAGCACTTTCTTACTCACTGGAACCTCAAGATGCTCCAAGTTTAGTTTGTATATTTACTGGCACATTTCTAAAACCAGCTATTATTTGCTGAGATACTCTTGAGGTTACCTTGAAATACGCAGATCAAAATTGACACAACTGATCTTTTAACAATTATGTTTTCAAACTCATGAACATTGAGTATGTCTGCATTTATTTAACTCTCTAAAGTTTTATGTTTATTAGTTTCCAGTACACAGATTTTGCAAATGTTCTTAGTTTTATATCTAAAGATTTCTTCAATGCTATTTTAAATTTCAACTTCTAAATGTGCAGTGTTGGCATATGGCAATGAAATTACATTTTAGACATTAATCTTACAATTTACAACCCTTCTAGAATATCTCATCACATTTGAGACTTTTATTTTACAATTGGGATTTTTTAATGCATATATATTCTTTGAAAATAAAGGGAGATTTATTATTTTATCATTCCATAATTTTTCAATTCACATATTTGTATGTATGTTTTTTGTATTGTCTTAGCTAATACTTTTAGTACCTTGTTGACTAGAAGTTTTGAGGAAAGAATACATTGTTGTGTTTCCAATCTTAAAGAAAATCTTCAGCTTCTTAGTAAGAACAGCATTAGATGTAGGGTGTTCTCATCCAGTTGAGAAATAGTCCACATTTTCTTTTAAAAATAAAAATGGATACAGTTTTTAACTATGTCAGAGGTTGTTCATCATTCATTATATAATCATGATTACTCTTCTAACTTGATTTTGTGTATTACATTGATAATGTAAAAATTTTGGATCCATCTTATATCAGAAAAAAAATTCTCATTGATCATGATTTATAATTGTTTTACATAGTTTAATTTTATTTGCTAATGTTTTGTGGAGTTTTTTTGCTTGTCTGTAGGTTTTCTTTCTCGCAAAGTCTTTAGTTTTGGTGTTGTGTAATACAGGCATCATAGAATGAGTTAAGACATGTTCCCTTTGCTATTAGCTTCTTGAAAAAAAGCTACAGAATTGATACAATTTCTTGCTTAAATATTTGCCAAAATTTAACAGTGAATTAATCTGGTCATGGTGATTTCTTATTTGTAAGTTTATTAATCATTCATTCATTTCTTTATTAGCTATAGAATGTTTAACTTAACTCTTTGGATAAATTTAGCTAGGAATACATCTATTTCATCTAACTAATCAAAATGCTAGGGGAAGAAATTTGTATCACATTTTTACTGTTCTGAACACACAGCAAATCTCCTGCCTTAGTCTCCTAAGTGCTGGGATTACAGGTATGTGCTACCATGCCAAGCCTCTTTTTCCATTTTGATACTCTTATATTATTACTTCCCTTTATTGATTATGCAGTTAAAGATTTATTGGTTATATTATTTTTATTTTTCACATATTAGTGTAATAATTTTCTTTATAATTTGTGGTTACAATTTCATTAACTTTTGCTGTTTTATTATTTTTCTTTTTTAATTTTAGCCTATGCTGAACTTATTCTTTTATCTTTAAATTCATTATGTGAGACCTTTGATTATTAGTTTTAGATCTTCCTTTTCTACTATAGCATTTAGTGTTAGAAATTTCTCCCCCCAAATATTTTAAATCAATGCCACAAATTGTAATGAACATTTTTATTTTCCTTTGGTTTAAAATATTTTTTAACTTTATAGAGAAATTTTCTTTGACTTTTCTAAGATTTAGAAATGTATCTAAGGAAAGTGTTAATTTCTAGTTTAACTATGTTGTGTTGAGAAAAAGTTTTGCATGATTCACAACAATTTAAATTGTTAGTATGTGCTTCATGACTCATAATATGTTCCACTTCGGCTTGAGAAGAATGTATATTCTACTACTTTCAGTAGTAATCACTTAATTTTAAGGCATAATTTCCACTTACAGATGTACTATGACTTTCTAGTATACTTTATTTATCACTGTGAAAATCAGATTTTCAAGTTTCTCTAGATTAGATTGGTAGAATAAAGGAAAATTAGATGTTAGAAATTTGAATATCTTTCATATTTTAAAGGAAATTGAGTTCTTTTCCAGTGATTTTTCTCTAAGAAATGATAGATCATATGTGAGATATATCTAATGCTCCCCCAGCTCTTTGTTTAAATCTTTCTCTCAACATCTTTTCTTAGTATTCTGAAGGAAAAATAATTTTTTAATTGACCATTAACATTTCTGGGAAAAAAGCGTTATTTATTTGCAGGAAAAATTCCAATTTATGCATCTCCATACATATAATAATGAATGACATTTCGAAACTGTATGCTCATCAGACAATGTCTTAGGCTTTGTTAAGAATGTCAGACCAGATCTTTCAGTTTTTAAAATTAAATTGGCTGTTGGAAAAGGAGGAAGTTTTAATCTAGATGCAGTTTATCACTCATTGGTCCTTACACCACTGAGTAGTTAAGGAGTTTTGAGCTGTGTCAGTACAATAAATAAACATTTAAAAAATAATAAAAGCTTTGCATTATAAACAATGTCTCATCCTAGTTTTTAATCTTTCTGTTTTTCTTCTTGAAGCCATAGGAGATCCAGGAAAATGGTGGAAAAGTAAGCAGCAGGGAAACTGGACTCTCTGAGAGAAACAGTACAAATGCTGGAATATAGCATCGTGGAGAAGACAAGAAGGAAGGAAGGGGGGTCTTGATCCATGAAGAACTTAGAGTGAGGTTGAAGCCCACAGAGAGAAATAAAAAAAAAAAAAGAAAAGAGAAACTTAAACAGGAAAAGGTGGTAGCTGGCAGCACTTTTAACCCAGGACCAGGACCACCGAGCAAAAAGCACTCTTGAAATCTGAGAATGCACCATCACAGTGAAGGTAGTGGCTGGCAAGCCCAAAGACCTCTGCGGGGAGACACAGTGGCAGAGGGGAGCAGCAAACCAGAGAACTGCACTGGCTGGTGGTGAGTGTGGGGGACTCAATCCTCTTGTGGGAGTGGGTGATTTACTGGGGGCCATTTTGGAGTCAGGTAGGATAAACCTGGAGCCAGAACTACAGCCAGCTTCATTCAGCCACTCCTAGCTCAGAGCAGACTAATGGAAATTGCTTGGACTGAATCCCACCCCTGTATGCAGTCCAACAGCCATTGCCCCAGTTTCCTAAAACTATCCCCAACCAGCTCCACCAACCTTGCAGATACTTTACATGGTGAGGGTTCCATACTGTTAACCAGGCCCTGAGGGAAGAGGCAGCCTGCCCCGCCCCTTGCTTTCACTCTAGTAGCCACCAGCAGACTGGGAAAAGCTGCAAACAGCCCTACACCAGTGCACCTGTGGTCACCATCAGATATCCCTAATCAGCATGGGCTAGAAAAAGCAAACAATCTTGCTTCAGAGAAATTGTAGCCAACACAGGAAGTACCAGGGATCCCACTACCCACTTGTATGGAAGAAACCAGGAACATGACAAGAGGTAGAATCAAAAGGCAGTCTCTGGCCTCCAATAAAGTCCAACTAAGACAATTAAAATATACAATCACATAGGTAACATCTTCAGTGAAACTAAGTGTCAAAAATATCACCTGATACTCATGATTTAAATCATGAATGTAAATTACACTATTAAGTTTTCTAATAATCATCATCCTGAAATTCCTGTTATAAACACCAGTTACTCACTTGTAATTATTATTTTAATGAGTTCCTTGATTATATTTTCCAATCAAAATGTCTATTAAAAGACTAATAGTCTTTGTCAATTTTTGGTTTTAGTGTTAGATCCAACTGATGCCAAGAACTAGGAACCTACCATTCTGTTTTAAAATTCTGAAAGGTTTGTATGTCTGAATAGTCCAATTTTTAAAACTTTAGTAAAAGTGATAAATGAAATCCCAAACCTGAAGGTATATTAAGGAGCAGATTCGTGAAAATGTTCTCATTTATCTGATGAAATTGTTTAATTTCCAGTCTCTCATGAAATTAATTGTGGTAATATGGCATTGACCTATAAATACAAAACTATAAATACAAAAACAATATTGGACTGCCTATGACTAAATTATAAGCTCACCTTTAAGAGAATCTGTGAGAAAATGAAGGATAACAAACATGTGAAGACTAACTGTGGATGCCAAAAGACCTGTACAGTACATGGTAAAGTAGTTTCCTCATGTAGTGGACCAAACACAGTTTAGGAGGAAGCTCAGGATTTGTTGTTTGAGTTACACAATTCTAGTTATTTAAACACTTAGCCACATCAATCTGTTAATGAAATCAAAATAATCCTGGTTTCAGGATTATTGAAATATAATTATTGAAAATACATATATGCACTTTCTAATCAATGACTATATATATATATATTGCACCATATATATATTTTTTCCACTACATATATATTTATACATATGTATACTTACATAAATATATATTTTCCAATCAACCATTCTGTTTTTTCAAAGAGTTCATTAAAAGACCAATAATCTCATATATAATAATTCATATATAATAATTTATATATATAAAATCCTAGCAGATTATTAGCTCTTCATACACACCTGAAACCTACTCTAACCTGTAGATTTTTTCTAGGTAGCCTTCCTCCCCCTACTAATTCTTTACTTATTATGTAAAATGATGCAATAAAGCCACTCTTCCATAAAACAATGGATTTGTCTATCAAGAACTCCCCATGATTCCTCACCTGTTGATTTGTCTGATAACTAAGATTAAATATATATGAATATGGCTAGACTTAAGGAAAGAATGAGATTACAACCTAAAGTCACTGCAGAAATCAGCTTGCATGTACTGAGAGGAACCATGACATTGAACTTTAAGGCAATATGATCAAGGCATTCTGAGTATAAGAATAGAGGATTAGACAAAATAGCTCTTAAAGTCCTTCAAGAAGTCTAAAGAAAGCAATGTTCCATGCCGAATGAAGTAAAAATGTCTGCATTATTCTGAGAGATAAAAGGTAAAGTGACCAAAAAATCCTTAAATTTTGATCATGTTACAGTGAATATGTGAGATCAAAGACCTATTTGAGAATTATGTTAGAGCCCTGAGATGGTATGGATTAGCAAGGATAGAGGGTGACACGTTTTCAGAGTTATGAAGGGGCCCTAATAGAAATATATTTCCTGATATAAGAGACCTGGGCACCCTAAAAGGGTACCACTTAATTTCTGCAACTAAAAGAAGGCAAGAATGGAGAAATAAGAATCTGAGAATGTTTACTAAAAAAAAAAAAAAAAAAAAAAAACTTTGCACACATTTTAGATGTAAATCTATTTTCAATTTAAAGTGCATGAGCTAAAAAACTAATCCACTAGGAAAAAAAATCCTGCAGAATTACATAACAATATATTATAATTATTTCCCTAGTCTTTCCTCCAAGTGATCCAGAGTCATTCATTCAGTTGGTTATTGGAGAGAAAAGGATGAGTTAGAGAATAACTGGACACATCTGAGTTGACTTTGATGGGTGACAGGACAGAGAACCATCATGTTCTCCCTGCCCCTCCAAGCTATGCATGTGTGCTTTGCTGCAGCATGCATATATGGATACTGATTACCAAAGTGATAATATTACAAGAGTGAGTTTAGTGCTCTCATAGAAGTTCCAAAGAGCTGCCAAAACTCTTCTTGTAAGACAAAATACAACGAACATGTAATATGAAGATGAAAACCTTTGGGGGAAAAAAAAAGAAACTGCTAGCATCAAGATTTTAGCTTCCCCACCATATACCACTATATGGATAAAATTTAATGTTATATAGTGGTCAAAAGCAAATAATCCAGAGCATCACAACATCTGCATGATAAATGGAATCTTGGTCAAAGTATACTTCACAGTGAATTCATTAAGGCTAATGACTCACTGGGTGTGGCTGCTTCCCTGGTGCCAGTTAGGAATTGGCAATTGGACAAATGGTACACACTTGGAGAGAGTGTCCTATATGCTAGGGAGAAAAGCTCTAGTAGAACCTTGTGATACCACATCTCGCTATTACCTGGATAAACATAGTACATTGAGAAAAAGTTACATGCTAGGAAAATGGCTGACAGTAATCACACTTTAAAATATTAAAAAAAAAAAACAGGTATAGAGTTCCTAGTGTAATTTCAATTGTACATTCCTTGAATTAGATCTTAGGTCAACCCCACTCCCTAGGAGCAAAGAGATGTGTCTGGAATCCCACAAATATGGCATCTAGGAAAGAGAATAATTTCACAGTAAAGAACTGTGTGAGTGTGGGCATGAGACCAAGTGCTCAGATCAAGTGCTACAAAAACCAGAAGCAGCCAGTTTCACAGAGCTCTGCAGCAGTCTACGAAAGTGCAGTTGA
Organism: Dolichotis patagonum; assembly: GCA_004027295.1. Lineage (NCBI taxonomy): Eukaryota > Metazoa > Chordata > Mammalia > Rodentia > Caviidae > Dolichotis > Dolichotis patagonum. The sequence goes on along the minus strand of PVJX010040143.1, from coordinate 1,336 downwards.
AGTCCCTTCTGGGAGACAAATGTCTGCAAGGACCACAGCCACGGGCAGGAAGCTCTATGTAGTAAATAGAGCCCTCTGTGGCCCCAATAAGAAAAATACACGGTGCTGAGAAAGATAAAAATAGAAGTGGCTCACTTTACCACTATTCCAAATAATCTGCTAGGAACTCATGTACTTCACAATCTCACAAATCTGTGTTTTGTGTTATTGAGGTCTTCATCCTCAGGGGGATGTACCCATTTCAGGACATGGCAGAAGCTCCAGTGAGCTCAGGAGGGAGGAGGGCTTGCTATTTTCATGAGGTTAACGATCCTTGTCAGCAAACACATGAAATAATAGAACGTATCTGAATTCAAATAGTGGCTTTTGATATTTCTTTGACCAATTGTAATTTCCAGTGAACATATGCAGCAACCTGTGCTGATGAGTTATGATTACAATATGTTGAGCACCGTAAGGAATATTTTTCAAATGTTTTTAGGCCTCAAAGAAAAAAGAACTGGTTTATAATACCAGGTAAGCCTCCATTATTTGTCAATCTGCTGTATTATTATAGCAGAATTTGGAGATGTGAGAATAGACAGTGGAGAATGCAGAGTTTGAAATACCATAAGAGCATTTTAAGAGCTTTTGCATTAACATCTAGATAACACCCAAGCACCTCATTTGCTCATGAGTGGGCTTCGGGAAGGTACGGTCATTGGATCACGGGGCACTGTAGCTAACTTGCTAACAGAAGGTGAATTATAATGGGAACAGTCAGGTCATAGCATGTGACCTGGAAGCCCAGATCTCTATTCCTGGCTCCTCCCTTCTCTGTCTGCAACCTGTTTGTCATAGGATGAACAGTTTTTCTCTACCTAGATTTTCCACCACATGTGATTTCTAGGTTTAAAATTGACAAAAATAGACTGAAACTTTTATGACACAAGCCAAAATAAACCTCTCCTTCTTCAAATTGCAGATGTCATGTATTTTGTTCTATGACAAGGGAAGTGACTGAGATGAGAGCTGTAGTTCATTCTCTCGATGTCTTTGAAACCTCAATCATAAGTAAAGGCCCATGAAAACCATAGGGAGCAGCCTCCAAAAACACACAGAGAGCACTGGGGGGTCTGTGTGCATCAAGTGTGGCCCCTGATGACCACAGAGCTACGTTGCTTAGATCTCTTTCAAGGGAACCTGCCACAGGCAGGAGATTTTTGGTGTTCTCCAGCCACCTTCCCTTTGAACCACCAGCATTCGAAATGAGGATTATCCTACACTGCTTCTAGCTAAAAATAAATATAATAGGAGATATTAGAGGTAACTTTTTTCAGTTTGACAGGTGAGCCCT
>PVJX010040142.1:0-15377 GCA_004027295.1 Dolichotis patagonum | reverse complement strand
GTTATTTTTCTCTCTCATTGTTGAGACAAAATACCTGGTGCCCAAAATGAGGGAAAGGAATGTTTATTTAGTACAGTTTTGGAGGTTTCAGTCCATACTTAGCTGGTTCCAAGCAGCAGAGTGGCAGGGGGATGTCATAAACAGCAAGCATGAACAACAAAAGAGAAAGACACATGTTCTTCCCACCCTTACACTGTATGTTGGCTCCACTCCTGGGGGGGTGTAGCATTCATACCGCCACTTCGAGCACTAGACAATGAACCAATCACAAATGCTAGATTTGGCTGTGTCTATGATTGTATGATGCTTGGGGGGAGGGTCTCTGACATGAACTATGACAGAGAATGTTAGAAAATGGGAAGATATCCCTTGCTCTTAGGTGGGAAGAACCAATATAGTGAAAATGGCCATATTTCCAAAAGTGTTATGCAGATTTAAAGCAATTCTCATCAAAATTCCAACAGCATATCTCACAGAATTAAAGAAAACAATCCTGAAATTCATTTATAACCAGAAGAGACCTATAACAGCAAAGGCAATTCTATGCAATGAATCCTTGACTTGAAGACTTGAAGTGATAGTAAAAGCTACTGAGAAAAGAACAGTATGCTACTGGCAAAAAAAAAGAAAAGACTAAAAAAGATTAGTGGAGTAGATTACAACACACAGAAACAACTCCAGATATACTCAGCCAACTTACTTTATCTTACCAAAGATTCACTAGTAAATAGCTTTTTAAGTAAATGGTGGTGCAAAAACTGGTTTTCCACAAGATGAAGTTTTAAATAGGACCCATATTTTTCACCATGCACTAAGATAATTTGAAATTAATCAAATATCTAAATATTAAACAGAAACATTAAATCTGGTGGAAGATACACTAGGTAAAACTCTTGAAGATATTGGTGTGTAGGCAAAGACTTTGCAAATAAAACCCCAATCCCACAGGAACTATCACAATGAATCAACAACTAGGACTTCATCTTGTTTTTTTTTTTTTTGTACCAGGGATCGAACTCATGACCACGTGTTTGCAAGCAAGAGAGATCACCAACCAAGTGAGGAGACAACACATGACATAGGAAAAAATGTTTCCTAGTTGTTTCTCAAACAAAGGATTAATATCAAGAATATATAAAGAACTCAAAAAATCAGGCCTCCCAAATTTAAAGATCCAAAAATGGACATGTGAGATGAATATATACTTCTCAGATGAAGAAATACAAATGGTAAATAAATATATGAAAAATGTTCAACAACACTGGTCATTTAAGAGATACAAGTTAAAACAACACTGATATTACATCTCACCCCAGAAAGAATGGTTATCATCAAGAGATCAATCAGCAATCAGTGCTGGTGGGATTGTGGGGAAAAAGGAGCCCTTCTCTACTCTTGGTGGGAGTGCAGACTGGTGTAACCACTGTTGAAATCAGTGTGGAGAATCCTCAAAAAGTTAGGATTAGAAATCCCATTTGACCCAGGTATTCCCCTTCTGGTTATCTTCCCCAAAGAATTAAAAACATCATACCACAGACACATATGTGCACCCATGTTTATAGCAACATAGTTTTTAATACCTAAATCTTGGAAACAATCCAAATGCCCATCAACTGAGGAATGCATTTTTAAAAAAGCTGATTTTTTTTAATATAGTGGAATGCTAATAAACCAGAAAGAAGAACAAACTTGAGACTTTTATAGGTAAATGATGCAACTTGAGACCACACACATAAGTAAAATAAATCAGATCCATATGTGTAAACATTGTATTGTTTCACTAGTGCAAGAAACTGAATAAGTAAATAAGATTAAAAAATATAATAAATATTGAGAATTGGAAAGAAATTGTCTAAAAGAAAAGAAAAATTGTGATGCAAGAATGGGGAAAAGAAGGAAAAGGAAAAAAAAATATATATATATACACAAAGTGGTTAAGATAGTTATATAGCATGTATCTCCAAGTTTATTGAAAAGCAAGATTTGTGCTAGTAGTTTTGGACAATATTTTATGCCTATAACTCCAAATAACTAATTTAAAGATAACTAATTTAAAGATGTACTCCGAATAACTAATTTAAAGATAACATTTCTCATTGTATTAACCATTATTATCTTCCCACTATCATATTTTGAAACTTTGTTTTTCTCTTAAAAAAATGGTCATACTAGAGAAGAAAAAAGGAGTGAGCACATTAATATACTTTTATTATGTCTTTCATTTACTCCCTAAGAATATTGCTCCATGTGACACTTTGTTAAATATGTTAAATTTATTATTTTTGATAGTTACTAACAGTATCTCAAATTGTTTTCATCTTCTGTTTCCCCTTTGAGTAGGTTATTTTCTATTAGATTGTTTTTCTTTCCACCAATATGTGTTAGTTTTGAGGAACTAAATATTATCTGATCACTGAATCTCTCTTTAGAGTTTATAGTGCCAAGACCCCACATTACTTTTAGAAGTATTTTCCTGTACTTTTCCACACTTTTTCAGTTGGGTGGTATGCAGGCTACTTTAACGTCCCAAGTGCAGTTTATAATACTTTGTAAAGTAGTAATATAACTTCTTTTTATGCAGTATTTCTGTTTAATTGTTGGGTTAGTTATGACCTTTTGTGTTTCTTTAAGCATGTGTTCAGTTTAAGAAGCACATATGCCACATGCTCATTTAAGGCGAAGAAATACACATGATAAAAAATAAACACAGACAACTGCTTGCTTGTGGTCAAGTCACTTATATGAAAATTATAACTTTCTGAAATTTCAATAAAAACTGTAAAGCAGACAAATGTTTCTGAGTTGTGGTAATTACTTATGACATACATCCCAGAGAATTTCATGGGCTGGGGGCCATGCTCCTAATTAGACTCTTAGGATTTTCTTTATGGTCTCTTATTCCTATTTATAAATTAGTTGATTTTTCTCATTTTTCAAACCTGAACAGACTAGAGGTAACAAAGTACCAGATAAGAAACAAAGAATACATGTGTTTGGAAATAGAAATAAAATAAAATAAAAAATGAGCACACTTAAAGAGTCACTCTGTTTTATGAAGATTCAGATTTGGAAATAAAGCATTTTGGTGACCCTTTTGTACATATTTTTCCAACAGCCTAAGTGGTTTTTTGGTTAAAAAAATGCTTTTAGTTTAGATTCTAGTGTTCCTTTTTGAAAAATAGGAATAATGAAAGAAATGTGGGCTATGTAGCTAATTCTTTTTATTAAGAATACTTTATAATCAGAAAATATGACATATTACCATATTTCAAAGGACTCTGCAGATTTAGTTATTAATTATACATAAAGTGCACTGAGTACTTATCAGCTCATTATCTTTCTTAATTCAGTTCTAGAATTATATTAAACAAGCATTCTTAACTAATCCTCCCAAAGGGTATCTGGCAGAGTGGTAGCAATTGAACTACTGACATATGGGAATTATAGTTATTTGTTTTAAAACAAATATAATATAAATAAGATAAACATTAAGAGATCCATCTCATTTCATTTCTGATTTGATAAGCAACAATAAGGACATTGTGGGTCAACCCTTGCGAAAACTGTGTGCACTATTGATTGGTTTTTACTCAAGGGATAATATTCTAGGACTTGGTTTGGAGGTGTTACATTGCCACTTGGAAATCACAGGTGCTAGCAAAGGGAGGATGAAAAGACTCACCCTGAAGTGCCCTGGTGATGGTCAATACAATCTGAGGACTGCACATTGTTTCTATTTTCTAGGACCGCCTGTTACAGACTGTCAAACAACATGTTAAAAGCTGTCCTGCTCGGGCCATGTGCAACTAAATGGACTTTCTCAGAGACATGTTTTACAAAGCTTTCATTAATACCCAGTTGTGACAATAATTCATAATATGCATGGCAGCTTTTGGAATTCATCCCAGTGACAGCACAGTGCAGTCTTGCTCTCTCCACGCTAGGTTTTCCACAGACACATCATCCTTTGTGCGGCTACTGTGGTGCTTCTCTATGGCCCTAGGCTGCCCCATCAACCCTCTCCCTGATGCTTTCATAACCGAGTAAACCATGAACATGTCTGGGAGCTTAGTGAGGTCAGTCTGCAGAGGAAGATGTGAAAACAATCGACGCAGATGTGGAGCTCAAATGTAAATAATTAAAAAGATAAAATTTATCACACTTGGTTGCAATTAGTAATTCAGTTTTGAGTTTGGTGGTAGCAGGTGTTCGTTTAGCAATTTAGCAAAGACAAAATCAAATAGAATAAGAAAATCAAATAGAATCAAATAGAATAAGGCAATAGAATAAAATCAAATAGAATAAGTTTGTTTCTTTTGCTATTTTTTTCTTTTAAATTAAATGATATTGAGTATTAATTTCCATGGACTTTCCATTACTGACCTTTTATCCCCCTCCAAAACAAACATTCAAACTACTTTTTCAGTATAATGCCAAAAGAGTAAAATGTAAGAAAATGTCGTTTTTCTACTAGCTTCTTTGAAAATGAGATTCAAGAAACTAGCTTGCAAAACCATGTTTTTGACCATTAACTGCCATGGATTAAAATATGTACCCTTGGCAGTACAGTGTGATTTTTGATTTGTCAAGGCCTGAACCATCACAAATCGATAAACTAACCGGTCCTCCGGTACACCTGGGCAGCATGCTGCTTTCCTGGATGAAGCCCTGGACTCCATTTGGCAGAGGACAAGCCCACTGTGCGATCGCTGCCCGTTCCTGGTGATGTGTGAATCCTGCCAGTGTGTGTTGAGACATCTGAGTACATTTCCTGGAGACTCCCCAGACTTAAAAGATTTTACATTTCCCCCTTACACTATTGAGTTTAGTTCAAAGAAGTTGTCAATGTCTTTTTGATAACAGCAGTGTGGTCTTGTTGGGCATGGCTGCATTTTAATCACTTCATGGATATTAAGGGCTTTAGTTCCAGTTTATTCCTGCCTGTCTCTTCCTTCCAAAATTCCCCTTAATCTGGCTCGACATAGGAGGGACTTGCCTCTAGGGGACAAGCAGAAGCAAAAGATAACAGGAAAGCCCACACTATGTCAGGGTGTCTAGAAACATGAAAGGTCAGACCCTATATTTCTGTAAAACTAAATCTCTTTCCACAGAGTCAGTAAAAATGCTATCATGAAAGGAAATCTTCATTTTCATTTTCTTCTCTCTAGAAAAAATATGCCAATATATTCTAAACTGTAGCTGATTATTTGCTGAGTTTGATTCAAACCTCCCATGCCTAATTTTAAACACCTTTAGAGGGATAACTGATAAGGTGTCTAGCATCGCAATAAACACAATGCCATTGCAGGCCTTTTGAAGTGCAAGTTTATATTAGTATCATTATCATTATTATTTTTCCTCACTTTCTTCATTTTGCATAAATTGAGATTCCTTCAAACTTCAGTGGCATGTTATTAAAGTGTCTGTATACAAAAAAGAAAAAAATTGCAAATGATTTTCTTCCAGCGGAAACTGCTGCCAAGGAGTCTTTGAAGCCAAAGCTTTTGTTGTGAATCTGAGAGCCATTGTTACCTAACAGATTCATACCCTAGGCAGAATTGCTATGGTATGAAGAATTGCGTGAAACACTATGAATGTCAGGCTAGCATGCCTCCAGAAGAAGTAGGACCATCGATGTCCATCAAAAAGGAAAATAATGTGGGTTATAGCATCCATTGCTTTCCTACATAACTGGAGTGGTAAAGCCAATTGAATGCACTTTAACCTCTGTCTGCTCACTGTGAAGGAAACACTCTGGGAAATCCCAGGTCTGCATTGTCCTCCTGCTGAAGTGTGCATCCTATCTGACTGACTCTTAAGACCATTTTCAAGTACCACTAGGAAAGAATATTATCTCTTCTGCTTTTCTGCATGATGCACTCACACATACATCTCGCTTTAGGTGCACGCACATGCACACACACACACACACACACACACACACAGACACACATGATAGATACTCTTTTAAAAAAGGAGACATTGCCTGAAAGTGGGTGGAAAAAGAATCTCCTTCAGTGTCAAAAGCAACCTTGTGCTTTAACTTGGCAACTACTTTCTATTTCTGTGACTCCGGGGTGTGGTGTATGTGGAGGAGGGTGCTTTGGGCAATGCATTTGTGTTAAAAACACGACAGAAAGCCAGCCTCCAATATTTTTTATGTCTTTGGAGAGATTCCGCATACTGATTTCAGATAACACAAGGGTGAGAGAAGTTGTAGTCACAATTGTCTGATTCCTCCGATTCCAACCTGAGTATGTGTTTCCCAGGTTTGCAGTCAGTTTTTGACATGTCTGGCACTGTATGAAAAAAGTCAGGACTACGTGAGGACAGGAGGCTTAAGCCGATAGCAATGATTACTTGGGAGGTTTTTTTGTTTTAAGATGTGGTGCTTTTACTTGTCTGTAAGTCAGGAAATAAAAACAGGGATACTTTTGATTGATTTAGAAGTATAACGAAGAAAATTATGTTTAAAAATTTATATTCTTTGGAAGTCAATAAATCCTAGGTAGTTAACATTTTTAAAAAAGTTTTCCTTTTTTTGTTTTTGTTTTTTGTGAGACAAGGTTTTGCTATATAGTTCAGGATGGTCCGCATTCACTGTGTAGCCTAAATTGACCTCTTAATTTGCAATGATCCTCCTTCCTTCCTCTCCCAAGTGCTGGGACTACAGGTGTGTGCCTGACCTATGATCATTTTTTATATTCCTGAAGTGTGGTTCATTATAAGTGTTATATTTTAGGATATGCAAATGCTAACATAAAAATTAATTCTGATAATTGTTTGGAAAATGTGTGGATAATATAGAACCTTTCCAGTTCTTCAGAGTTGCTTTAGTTGATATAAGATAACTATGAAATCTGAGAATGGAGAATTTCATTACTGAGAAATGAGATTCATTAACTCTGTGAATGATCTACCAAAAAAGAATAATAAATTAATGACTATCGATTTCCCAAATTTCTTTGGATCTACAATGGCATCATTAATGACTTGTCTTTTAAAATCATTTTCATTTGAGTTGAACACATAGCATGGAATTTGGAATGTTTATTTAACACTAAAAATCCTCCACCTATGTTCTTTTCCCGTGAAGCATTTGACAACCCGTTTGAAATTGAATCACTCACTTGTTTGTTTAGTTTTACTTGGTAATACTGAAATGGACTAATTTTAAGGGCTAACCAGACTTAGAATCATTACTTAGTGAATTATCCCAAAGTTGAAATGATTTCTGTCCTCCAAACCATTATCTTTTAGAAGGCAAGTTCATTGCTTATCATGAGCTTTGGAGGTTTCTTTGGTTTTAAGAAGCTCTATATGAGCACTGTATCTAAAGATGCCCCTTATGGACGCTGTCATTCTTACAGTCTTGAGGACTTTCTAACTGCCCCTTAATACCTGAAGCACTGCATCTAAAAGCTTGAGGAGAAATATGTTTCAGCAACTCATCGTTTCCTTTCCACAGAAAAGATACATAAGCATTAATGGTAATACAATTTATTTATAGATAATATTGTTCAAAATTGGTTCAGAATTATTCCTGAAAAGTTATATTTTAATATTAAGTTCAAGCTAATTTTAACTACAGTGAGCAAATGATTGGCACACTGATTAATGAAAAGGAACTTTTTTATTAATTGAAAAAAACTGGATGCTTCAGAATAATTAACTCATGCCAATTTTATCACAGAGAGGCTTTATTCTATTAAATTCTGTCCTACTATTTAATTCATCAACTATTGGGCATTTTTTCTTTTCTAGAAATGTGTTAATATGTTGATTTAACAAGCAGAAAAAAATCAGTTTTAATTTCTATTAGACTAATGCTAGTAAGTTCTTGAAAAAGCTTCTGAAGAACAAAAAATTGTACTTTTTTCTCTTCTTGTTCCATATTTAAAGTCTGCTCCTAGTCAGTTGGGTGATGGAGAATTCTGTGTCAACATGTTGGAGCTGCTATGAATTCTCTGGGTGTTATAAATTTAATTTGGTTATTTTAATGTGTGATATTAACCCAAAGGATGACAAACAAGAAACAATAACCAAAAAGAGAAATTGTATATTTCAAAAATGAGAAGAAAACCTTCGAAAGCCTTACTTCCCTAGAGACTGAGCGTAGCCGTGATCTGTTTCCTGTTATTTGCTTTTCAGGAATGTGTCTGACTCCATTAACTGACAAAGACTGCATTGATGGAAAGCTTTTCCAAAGCTTAATTGTTTTTTGAAGACAAAAAAAAAAAGTACAATTTTGCTTGCTATCCTTTATTTTCACATTGAAACTATTACCCTTAATTATCAGACTATGTAATTTCAGGAATGTTTTTGATTTTTGATTTACGTTATAGGTTAAAATATTTTCCAAATCTGCATCTTATCTGGTTAATCTTATTTATTCTGAAGGAGATAAATTAAATCCACTTAACTGTTCACTTTATTAAATTTCTGTTGTAATTTATGTTACTGTAATAGAATCAGGAGAGGAGGAAATTAAATTGCTAAAAAATATACAGAGGAGTCTGTGGTTTCCATAATCTCCTTTGCAAAGTTGGAAATTATTTCATGCTCTAAGGGGAAGCGTAGCATTATAAAACTTTTTTAATGAAAAGAAATACCAAAATGACATCCTATAATGCTTATTTTAATAGCAGTACCTTGATAAATCACTAGAAATTTTTATTTCTTTTTAATTTTACTGAATAATTTTCATAATCTTTTAAAATTTTTAAGCAGATATTTTCCAAAATTTTGACATGAATTTCAATAAGGTAAGGATTAGACTTTTTTTCTCCCAGGATTTTTTACATTTGGGTAGGATAAAAATAGAGTTTGCATTTGTTATCAATACAAACAAAATCAATGTATACAACTAACATGGACCATTCAAGCATAAAAACAATACAATATTTTATTCTGTAATTATTCAAAAGATTTATCTCTTTTTTCCATTTCATAGCCATGCTACTTAGAAGAAGTATATACATGGAAAGTGCATAGATTCAGGGAGATATGAAAAATTGTCTTGGGAAAGAAATTGCTGGAGAAATTGCATTACTGTAATGTGTTGTGTCTAGTCTGGAAACTAAATCAATGGAAACCTGAACTAATTTGCACTGCCTTAGAAATTGTATGAGTAAGACTATCCGGTGTCATTGTAAGTGGTAAATCTGAACACTAAAAATGATAGAATTGTATAGGTGGGTTTCTCAGTATCCAAATATTTAGTAAATAGTGTGAGCCACATGCTAAGTGATTTAGCTGCTGTTAATTAATGAGCCTTTATTAGGTACCTACTTTTTATGAAGCAGTAATCAAGGTGTTGGATATGATAGTGTGGGAGTGAAAAACAAATAAGACAGTTTATGAGACACTGAAAAAGCAAGCAAACAAACCAAAAACCACAACCATATTGAAGTTTGACCAAATGTTTAAAAATAAGACATTAGAACAATCATACAGTAACAAAGTTAAATGCATATATTCAGAGCAAATACACTGATCTGGGTTAAAAGTGGGTAAGTTTTCTCTTAATACTTTAAAATTAATTGACTGAATTCGGATTTCAGAAATAAAGTTGTATATTTTCAGATGCTCACATAGCCTAAGCACTGAAGGCTGAATTCTATGTTCAGCTATTTGGCTGTTGTTAGCAGTGATGCATGAAGCAGAAAGAAAACAGCTTGATTTCCATAAGTTAGGCAAACTCTGGAGAACTGGGAATGGCAGGGAGGCAATTGGCTTGCAAAATAAACTGACTGAACCGGAAGTCAGAATTAAATAGGGTGTATAAGGGTACCCCAGGGATCGTCATAACAATGCACTAGTTATGAACTAACTATTGTTATTACCACTGCTAATGAAGAAACCATAGGAGAAGGCAAGCAATGTCTCTCTCTGATTACTGTGGGCTTCTGGCTTAACTAGCTAAGGCAGTCAATGATCCCTTAAAAAATGAATTTACTCAAATGTCTTTCTGCCATTAGTGAGGATACCATTAGACATGGTTTAGCTTTTGAAAGTATGAAGACAGTTTGGCTAATGATGGCTGAAACTGCTGGATAAAACTACACTTTCAGACATTCATAGATTCTTTTTACCCTGTTTTGTGACTTGATAATGGTTTTAATTTCTAATATAGTTTTAAAAAATGACCCAGGGAGGTTATTAAGTGCCATGTCCCATGTAGAAATGTAAGTGCATTGTAAAGTCTTTTTTTAAAAAAACTATATCTGGGTGCTGGAGGCTTGGGAAAAATATTTCTCCAATGATAGATTTTAACTTGCCACAATCAAAATCAATTAATATGTGAAATGATGGCCCCATAAAAGAAGAGTAACTATTATTCACTACACTAAGATTTGGCTCTAGGGGAGGATTAAAAAGTAATAGTCACACTTTACGTGAAAATGATTCTTTATTCAACTCCCCTTAGGTTTTGTATTTTTTTTTTTTTTTTTTTTGGTCTTTTTGAGACAGGGTCTCCCTATGCAGTTCAGGCTGGCCTTGAGCTCACTTTGTAACCTAGGCTGGTTTTGAACTTGCAAGGATTCTCCTGCCTCATTTTCCCAAGTGCTGGGATTATAGGATTGCACCACCATACTTGGCTCTCCCCTCAGGTTCAAAAAGCTAAAGGTACTTCCTTGTTTGACTCAGTTCCTATATATTATCACTCATTTGTTCTGGTGTCAACAAATATTGACAACTCTAATAAAGGCCGTGCAGCAACTGAATGGATGTATTCTTTTGTGCCAGTGAGCACCACCACAAGACAGAAAAATAGAGAAAAGTTGTTACTTGTAGCCAGATAAGGAGAGCTCTAGGTTAGTTTCAAAGTAATGCTATCCTCAAATAAAAGAAGCATGGAAATTTTATTCAGGGAACCTACACATGTTCATACAGGAAAGCACATGTAGAGGCAGACACATTTCTGAGTGCTAAGTGAAGATTTCTGAGCATGTTTAATTCAAGGTCAGAAAACACGTATTCCAAAATTGAGAATGGTGCTCATGAAGGCTTCTGGGTATATGCTCGGTTTAGTGCCATCATAAGCCAAGTTTATTCTAGGTTGGATAAAAGAAGTCAGAGTGATTAGGTGACCTTAACTGGAGTCTAGTAAGTTTTTCCAGAGAGATTTAGCTGAAACAGAAAGAACAAGTTTGAAAGTGCTTCAACAATCTTTTAAAAGGTATCAACTTTCTCTAGCATTAAGTGTAAGAATTTGCTCTTAAAAGTGCCTGCCTCCTTTAATGGCTAACAAAATCAATGGATTCAAAATACATGATTAGTAAGTCACCACCCCCAATAGGTAACATTTCTTAAACTGAGAACATTGCAATGTAGGATACTGATTAAGAGAAGGACATTGGGTACCTAACATTTTGAGCTGAAATTCTGCACTCTGTCATCTACTCATTGTCTATCTTGGGTAATTCTATCTCAATTTTTTAGTCTCTAAAGTATGAATATAATGAAAAACCCATTCCATAAATTTATCATGAGCTTTAAATAAAATAAAAATAACGTCTGTAGAAATATTTTGATTAACCTGTCTCATAGTAAATGATAAATAAGTATTAATAATTATTATCTATATTTTTGATACTTCACTTAACTTTTACATGCCTATGTAGAGCAATAAAGTAGACTGACATAAATAAGCAATATGAAAGAAGGTGGATGTAGTTCTATGGGACCTACAATGTCAAATTTCCACAAAATAATGTTTTATCAATGCTTTTAGTTTGTGAAATATATTTGTAAGCCTTCTCGCTTTCCTCAAAATGATAGATGATTATGTTCTATTAATAATAGTTATATGTGTAGCAATAAGTGTCTATGGTTCATTTATGAAGAAAGTATTGTCTACATTTTATCAATGAAAAGATTGAGGCATAGGGGTTAAATCAGTTGCCCAACATCAATAAGCTAATAAGCAATGGAGGTAGAATTCTAAGCCTGGTGTGACTTTTGTCAGGTTGTTCTGCTGTCTGTCATTGAGGCTGCATAGCTTTTCTCTGATTTAAAGATGAGTCAAAAAATCAGACATGAAGTCAGGTTTTGAGAGCGGTTTACTCAAGGTAACCTAGTCCTAAAAGCACATAGCAGCTCCAGTTTCTATGTAAAGCATATGTTTCTTGGCATCTGGAATAACTAATTAAAATAGGTCATTCTAATCTATAAAGATGTAGCAGATCCAAATTCTTTTGCTGTTGTTATTGTTGTTTTTGAGATCTGAATTCTGATTGCTTTAGAGATTAATTCTCTAGACTTACTGTCATGATCATCAAAGTGCTTATGCTAATACTTCCTAGATCTGAACTTTGGGGAATCAAATATACTTCCCCCCACCTTCTTTATTTTTACTTTGTAAACTTCAGGCAACCTTCTGGATAAAACAGAATTTAGGTCAATTCTCTCAAATCAAAGCAGGTTCTTCATATGTAGAGTAAAGAAGCAAATTAAGATGGAAAGAAAAAGACCTCAATTTTTCTTAATCTCCTGTTATGAGGTTGTGTTATGTTGATGAAAAATGCATACATTTTCATCAACAAATAGAAATTGCCCCTTGACTAGAATTTCAATTTAAGGTACTATTGCAAACTGGGGATGCAATTAAGAATTCTATTTCTTCCCCACCCCCAGAATGATGTAACAGATATATATTTGCCCTTCCTTTTTATCCTTTCGCCCCCCCTTCTCTTTTGTTATTTCAGTTAAAATTCCTCAATGAGAGTTCATTCTTGCTTTAAACTAAATTTAAATTAAATGAATATTTTAATTTTTCAGTGGTTTCCCTTGTGAGAATGAAAATAAGGAAGGAAAAAGCCCTGGTTTTCTCTCACTTAGATGCTGTGCCCACACCCAACATTTTGATTTGCCTGAATAAGAAACAATGTTATCTGCTGATGAATAATATTAGCATAGAAACACAATAGGACTTGTCACAAAATGCATGGCAAACATTATAGTACTAGTCTAAAGCTTTAATTAACATATTTGTTAAATGCCAATTCTATGAACAGACACTATCAACCTAGAAAAGACTTTCCCAACACAGATAATGTAGATAGCTTGCTTTCCTTTAAAAGAGATTTTTGACAGTTATACTATTGAGCTCTGTAATTCTGCTGGGGGCCAACTCCCTTCTGCTACCCCGGCTTTCAAAATCAGATCGGAGGAGAAAGTCAGTAGCTTTTATTGCTCTACAATTTATTTCAAGGCAGGAGCTATAAATGGTTGTACATACAGACTTGGGAATTTGCATACTGAAAGCCTCCTCTCAGTTTTCATGTGCCTACCTCTGTCCCTGTCATTTCATTTGCACTTATTCACCAATCAAGCTTGTTTCCTGGGTGCTTCACTTGCATGAATGGGGAGCAGAGTAATTACAGCCAAGTAAAGTGGGTTTATGAATGAAGGAACAGTTTACAGAGGTGTGTGTGTGTGTATGTGGGATCAGTTTCCTTTCCCTTGTTTAATATTCAGACCTGTCACCTTGTATGCATGCTTTTGCAAAAGGCTCCAGAAACTAGTTTTATCTCTTACAAATCACACTAGGTTATACTGCTGTGATGAGACTTTCTTAGGGTCCAGAAAAAAGGAACCTTAATCAGAAACTCGGGAAAAATGAGTTTCATTCTTTTCAATTCTTTACTGCACCTAAAGAACAAAGAGTTTTGGAAATTGACAGGTAAAATGAAGAAAGAAGTTTAAGTAGAGAGAATCACATTTTATTTTTGGAAAAGATTTAATTTTATCCCAAGTATTTGGTCAGGCTTCTATTTTTTTTAGAAAACCCAGGCTTCAGCTTCTTGAGCAGAGAGGAAAAAAATATAGTAAGAACATCCTTGTGGTCAATGAAAACAGTAAGAGATGTCGGGTATGCATATTTTTTTTTTTTATTTTTTGGTCTTTTTGAGCAAAGTTTCACTATACAGCACAAGTTGGCCTTGAACTTGTTTTGTAGCCCAGACTGGCCTGGAGCTCATAGTCATTCTCCTGCCTCGCCCTCCCAAGTGCCTGCATTACAGGTTTACACCACCATGTCCTGCCAGGGATGCATTTTTAAATGTGTTGCAGAACACGTACTCAATGTACTCATGGTTGTGCACGTAGGAACTGAGAGGGACTTTAGAGATCTTTGCATTTTTAAAGTCTCACTATTATCTCACTGTCCCATTTCCTTAAGTCAGCACTGCACAACTGTGGGACACTAATGTCCCAAGACACTTCTAGTTGTTGCAACTGGGATGGTTGCTGCCTGCCGAGGTACATATGTAGAAGCTAAAGGAATGGTGCTAAATATTCTGCATTGTTAGAGCAGATTTCCACAACATGAATTGTCAGACTCAAAATGCCAGGAGTGCAAAGGATTCAGAAACCAACTAAGCTCCTTCTTCACCCCCTGCTTTTTCTTGTAGAAAGCTGTCTTGCCCCTTGGCTCTTCCTTCTTCCTTCTCCTTCTTCCTTCTTCTTTCTTTCTTTCTTTCTTTCTTTCTTTCTTTCTTTCTTTCTTTCTTCCTTCTTCTTTTTTCTTTCTTTCTTTCTTTCTTTCTTTCTTTCTTTCTTTCTTTCTTTCTTTCTTTCTTCTTTCTTTCTTTCTTCCTTCTTCCTTCTTCTTTCTTTCTTTCTTTCTTTCTTTCTTTCTTTCTTTCTTTCTCTTTCTTTCTTTCTTTCTTTCTTTCTTTCTTTCTTTCTTTCTTTCTTTCTTTCTTTCTTTCACAGAAAGAATAAAGGCTACCAGCCATGGTGTCCCATAGTTCCTTCTATCCATCCACAAACTCATTTGCACTTAAAATCCTTCCATTCTACAGCCCTTACATTCACTCATTCCTGAAAAAGAAATCCCTTTGTCTCTCTAAGACAGATAGATCCACGTGTGTCTTAGATTCTAACCCTTTCTATCTCCTCCAAAATCCTCTTTTACACAAAATCTTTATCCTCCATCAGTTGCTTTCTCACAGTCTTTGAACATACCCTGATCATGGCTCTTCAATTACATATAAATCCTTCCTTTAACTTCAGCTTTCATCTTTATTATGCATGGAACTTTTCTGAGTATTTTCTAGGTGCCATCTCTGTTTTCTTAAATCTATTAGCTCTGTGCTTTGTTATTACAGTTAGTTATTACTGTGCAACAAACCGCCAGAGAATTCAACGCCTTAAAGTAAAAAAGCATGTGTTTTTAATTCACCAATCTATAGAACATCTAGGTGATTCTGCTTCTCTTAGCTAGGATCAGGAATATGTCAGTGGTCAGTTGTGGGTCTGTATGGAAGAATCCTGAGAATGACAGGAAATGGGAACCTCAGGTTGGGTGACAGAGGAAGGCTGCTGTTTCCAGAGCAAATGCTAAGGCCAGCCAAATTAAAGATCGCTGT
>PVJX010040141.1:0-15355 GCA_004027295.1 Dolichotis patagonum | reverse complement strand
ATCATATACAAATATATTATCTAAATTTGAGAAATGATAGTGAATGGGCTAAAGAAATGACTACCATTTCTTTTTGCATTACAAAAAAAATACTATTATGTACATATCAAGAACTAAGGCAGGCTTATTTCTAATTCTTAAGCATTTACAAGATGAGTATTTTTACTCCCATTTAACAGTTGAACAGGTTTAGAAAGATTAATGGCCTCACATCCAAGACCACAAAACTACAGTAGACACTGAAGTAGAATCTTCTCACACTCCCACTATTGATTGGTTCAAAATTCTGCATTAAAAGTTTCAAAGTTTTCTCTTGTGGAATTAAGATATAACATGCTAGCCAGCATGATGGCACACACCTATAATGCCAGCACTCTTGGAGACTGAGGCAGAAGGATGGCAAGTTCAAGCCAATCTGGACAATTTGAAAATTTAGCTAATCTTTAAAAAAAAAAAAAAAAAAAAAAACTACGATCAACTTCTTATTCAATGTTTTGTTTACAGTCAAATTCAGTATTTCTGAATCTTACTGGGTTGTTTTGTGTGGTACTGGAGATTTAAGAGCCTTCGCATTTAACTATCCCTAGCCTTTTCTATTAAAAATAAAACATACACAGGATATTGCTCAGTCGCCAAATCTCCAGAGCTGGGCTCAAATTTATGACCCAACTGCCTCAGCCTCCAGCAGGCTGGAATTACAACCTTGTGTCACAGGCGTGGCTATATTTACTGATTTCTTAATTTTAATACACACCAAGAGTTTATTGTACATCTAAAGCGTTTGTCCCTTTAAATTTTAGCCTTTCTTTTTCATAAGGTATTCGGTGCCTTTGTCACAACCTGAAATTCATCCAGAATTTGTTTTGAGGAAGTTTTTTTTTTTAAAGTTCCGCGGCTTTCACTGAAGGTAAATTCCCAGAGCCACGGGTTCCCGCCTTCTAGTCCCAGCAGCTTTTCTGCCACTGTCGGGTGAGGACGACTAGAGCGCAGGCGCGAAGGGTAATGAGCAGGCGCACACAGTGCCCCGACACTCCCGCGAGATTTCGGAGCTCCTTGAAAGCTGCTGTTAGTCCCCGGAATTACTTCATCCCGCTCTAAATGTGTACCTGCAAGCAGATGTTGAGTATCACCGCGCCCCTGACATGGAAAAATAGGAAGTTCACACGCAGCTACTAGGACACCTCGATGAAGGCAAGCAAGATACGAAAGAGCCCTGTGCAAAAGACCGCTAAAAAGTGGGCACCACTGCCGGGCTTGAGGTCCTAACCGCAGAGAAGGATGGAGCTGCCGTGGAGGGCAATAGACCTGTTGTCATTGCCCGCCCAGTGCCTGCAGTCAAAGGTCACCAGTGGGCCAGGAGAATGAAGCAGCTGCCTGCTGCGCTTGCAGTAATGTGGTCTTTTCCTAAGCGTTACAGATGTATGCGGATAAAACATCGACAGTCACATAACAAGAAGGGAAATGGTTGCAAGTGGAGCATGCTTCCCATCCTGCCACCATCATGGAAATAGTGAGGCTCTCTACCTAGGATTTTCTAGGCTGTGCCGTCTCTCTCCTGCCCCTCGTAACATCCTTCTTCCCTACTCTCACCTGGAGGCTGGACTCCTCCCTCTGCACCTCTCGGCTGGACTCCTCCCTCTGCACCTCTCGGTTGCTCAGGTGCAAATACGTGGCCTTCCTCTCGTGGTGGCTGGCGTCTAAGCTGCGGCGAAGCAGCCTGCTGAGCCTGCGTGTTTGCGAAGATAAAGATAGTGTCCCCTGTGTGTTCATTCAGCTTCCAGACTGTACCACCAGACAATAAAGCAAAGGATCTTCCTTGGAAATGCTCACATTCCAGTGACAAAAATAAACTTTTAAAAACAACATTATAGCTAGGCACTGTGGCACATGCCTGCAGTTTCACACTGGGGAGGCTGAGGCGGGGGCATCGCAGTGAGTTTGAGGCCAACCTGGGCTACACAGCAAGTTCAAGGCCAGCCTGAACCACACAGTGAGACCCTCTTTCACAAAAATAAATAAAATAAAGATTGCAGCACTTAAGCTTCAATGTCTAGTTCATTCACTTAGCATTATGGCTTCAAGATGCATGTTTTCCTACAAATAACCCAACTTAATACTTTACGACTGAGTAGTACTCTCTTCTGTTTAGAGAAACCCGAAGTATAAGTAATTTAAAAAGCAAAATAAATGATAGCAGGAAACAAGGAGATAGATATCTTGCAAAAGGGAAGGGAATCTAGAGGGGGAGGGAGGGAAATTAAAAGGATTAAGATGTGATACATACATGTCCCAACTGCACACAATGAGTGTATTCGTTATGTATCCCAAACGTGTACTAAAAGTAAAATGTGTTAGTAACTTTTAAAAGAATGACTTTTCATCTCGTGTAGTAATTGCTAGGGAAATGAAAAAAAGTAGAACAAAGAGAACCAGGAGTGACTGGGAAGGTGGCTTGTAAAGAGACCAGGTTGCACCAATTAATTAATAGGGGCAATGGGCAAGTACAGTGAGGCACTGACATGGAATCAACCTGAAGGAGATGAGTGAATTAGCAAAGTTCCACAAGCCATAGATGGGAGCAGGTAGGAAAATTCAAGGAAGAATGTAGTGTTCTTAGGCATTTTTATTCTCAGAGGAAGATTTTGCAAAGCAAACAGCAAATCTTACAGGGCTCACTGCCGCTGGTCCAGGCGCCTCAGCTTGGGCAATGTTCCAATGGCGCGCTCGGCCTCGGGCTCGAGTCCTGGCTCTGCCAGACATTGCAGTGCTAAAGACGATGACCCGCAGAGAGGAAACCCTTAAGGAATACAGGTTGCCTGGTAAGTCTTTCAACCATTACTTCAAGTAAGGAAAAAGCTTACTAATGAAACACCTTTTCCAATCACACCAACAGGATTGACTGCCCATGTGATGACACAAGAGCATGCCTGTAGAAAAGGCCAGGGTTGTGGTAAACTTGTCCCCAAAACGTGAGAAAATTGTTGACTCTCATTCTTTTTCCCCTGTATAGACTTACCAGACAGTCTAGGTTACTGCTGTAAATCAGATAAATACTGAGTTCTTCCCACCTAACATGCATTCACACAGCACAGAATTCCAGGACCCCTAGTAGCACCCCATACCCATACCTGAGCCATTGAGACTGACTTCTCTACAGTTCTTAGGGTTTGCCCACATAGCTCACCTCCTCAGCCAGGTAACTGCTTAGGTCTTCACTGATCTCACAAAGAGTTGGAGGCGCAAAACTTCTTTGCAACAACCAAACTCCTCGAGAAAACTTCGCCCTGTATCAAGAAACAGTCACAAAAGGGGTTGGGGAAATGGGAGAACCAGGCTGGCCTCTCAGCAAGATGCACTGCACATTTAGTGGGCGGATGCCAGGCCCTAAGCACCCTCGCCTTTAGTTTTATCCTTGCTGTGGCTCCAGTTCCACGCCCACGTGATTAACTGGGCCTTGAGCTGCACCTGGTGGACTCAGAGATGCTCCTAAGTCTCATGCAATGGGAGTGGGGAGTCAGCTCTCCCTACTTTCTGCCCCATCGTGCCTCTGATCTATTAACTATCAGGTGACCTCACCACTTACTAACTTTAAGCACATCCCTGCTGAGGCCAATGTAACTAAGTGCAGCTGCTGCAACCATCCTTGGATTCAATCCTAGGTGGAGCCATAATCAGCTCCTTAGCACAGAGCTCTAGCAGTAGATTCACTATTCACTGTCATTTGTAAGCATTAAGGTATGTGGGGTCTTATTTGTATGCATTACAGGGGATCGGACACAAGCCCTTTGCACTGAGTTACATCCTCGACATTTTTTTTTTGAACCAGAGTATGGCTAAATTGCACAGGCTGGACTTGAACTTGAAATCCTCCTGCCTCAGCTTCTGAGAGTACTGGTATTTTGGTATTACAAGTGTGTGCCACCATGCCTGGCTTATAGGGTCTTCTTTTTTAAATATCTGTTGTAGGGCTGAGGGTGTAGTTCAGTGGTAGAGCATTTGCCCAGCATAAATGAAGCACTGGGTTTAATCTCAAGCATCATAAAAATAAATAAATGATTGGAAAAATCTGTTGTACCAGATTTTTTTCAATGATTGCATCCAGGTTTCTGTCATTCTTTGGCCTTGCCACTTCAGGTTTTTTTCTTAAATCACCAATTCTTTCTCTTAAAAAGTTTTTAGAGTTGCGTTGTTGTGTAGGTAAATCTTTGATGCTGGATATTCATTTTAATCTAGAGATATAGCTACCTGACACTTTTTTGTAAAGCAGTTTTTTTATTGCAACTAATATTTTTGTATCTTTATGGGGTACATTGTGGTAATTTAATACATGTAGAGATTTTGTAATAATGAGCATTTCCATCTTTGCAACTGTTAAGTCATTTTTATGTGTTGGGAAATTCACACTCTTTTGGTCTTGTTGAAATAGGTCATAGATTGTTTTAAGTATAATTAACCTTCTGTGCTAAAGAAAAGCTAGAGATAATTTCTCTATTTGATGTTTTGATGCCCCTTATTAAACTTCTACCCATCTACTTCTCTCCTTTCTCTCCCCAGGCTCTAGTGTTAACTACTCTATTCTGTTCTCCTATCAAATTGATTTATTAGTTTCCACATATGGATGAGAGCTTATAGCTTATCTTTCTGTGCCTGGCTTATTTCACTTAACATAATGACCTCAGTTCTATCCTTGTTGTTGCAAATGGCAGAATTTCATCCTTTTATATGACTCATTACATTTCTGTAACCATTCATCAGTTGGTTGACATAGCTGGTTGCCATTTCTTGGTTATTGTGCATAGCAGTGAACATGGGAATATAGACATTTCTTGGATGCACTGATCTCATTACCTTTGGATATATACCCAGTAATAGGATTACTGGATTATGTGGGAGTTATATATTTTGAAGAGCCTCTATACTGTTTTCCTAATGGCTATCCTAATTTATAGCCTCACCAACAGTGTACCAAGGTTTCCCTTTCTATACGTCCTTACCAAGATGTGTTATCTTTAGTTTCTGTTATTGTTGTTGTTTTGGTTTGGTTTTGTTTTGTTTTGTTTTGTTTTTTGAGACAAAGTCTCACTGTATAGTCCAGGCGGACCTTGAAATTACTGTGTAGCTCAGGCTGGCCTTGAACTCAAAGAGATCCTCCTGTCTCAGCCTCCCAAGTGCTGGAATTACAAGCATGCACCACCACAACCAGCTTAGTCTTTTTGATAATGTCCATTTTTACTGAACTGAGGATATATCTCATTTTTTGATGTGATTTGTGTTTCCCTGGTAATGAGTGATATTGAACATTTTTTTCATATATTTATTGCTATTTGTGTATTTTCTTTTAAGAAATGTTTATTTAGGTCTATTGCCCATTCATTCATCAAACTATTTGTTCCATTTTGTTTTTTGCTGTTGAGTGTTTTTGAGTTTCTTATATATTCCAGATATCAACCCCTTGTTGGATGTATATTTTGCAAATATTTTACCATTGTATGGATTGTTTCTTTATTCTGTTGTTTCCTTTGCTTTTTTTTCCTAATGGTTTTGGGATTCTCTCCAAAAAATCTTTGTCCACTTTAATGTCCTAAAGTATTTCTTCCTGTGTTTTCTTCTACTGGTTTTATAGTTATAGGTTTTACATTTAAGTCTTTAATCCATTTTGAGTTTGATTTTCATAAATGATGAGGCTTAGGGTTTTAGTTTTATTCTAAATTATCTGACTTACAATGTCAGATTATTACATTACAATATAAACAGTTGTTTTACTATAGTGTTTAGGAAAATGATAAGAGAAAATCTGTACATGTTTGGTACAGGCAACAATTTATTAAGAATATTTTCTATCTGTGGTTAGTTGGATCTGTAAATGTGGAACCCCTATATATGGAGAACTCTCTCTATATAAATATACAAAATATGGTTTTAAATCATGGTGTATATTTAATTTTTTTAATTATACAGTAAAAGACACATTGTCACTAATTCCATTCAAAGTATTCACCCTCAAACAAACATCCCATCATTCTTGACATTTCCAGAAGCAGTTCCAGAAGTCCTTTTTCCTGAGTGTCTTCAGTTGTACTCTCATGGCTGCCTCTGTGTCCTGAATGAATTCAAAACATTTACCTTTTCATGGTCATTAGAAGAGCTAGGGGTCCCATGGGGCCAGATCCCTGGAGTAATATGAATAAGGACACACCAGACTATTTTACGAGACTTCCTTTCCATTGGACGACACTTGGTGCCAGCAGCCACTGTATTTTTTGTCACACCTCAAAAAGACATGAAAGAGGACTGCTGGAACTCTGGCAAGAATAATGGGATAAATGTCTTCTAAATGAGGGAAAGAGTATTTTGAGAAAGATTAATGGAGATATATCTTTTACAGTAATAAATTTTATTTAAACATTTACCACATTTTTATCACACCATGTATGGGAATGAATTTATTAGGGGAAATGAGACTTATACAATTATGCAGGCTGAGAAGTCCTCAGCAGGCCATCTACAAGCTGGGACCCTGGAAGCCAGCTGCATGATGGGTCCAGGTTTGAAGGCCTCAGAACCATGGAAGCAGATCATGTTACTGCCAGATCTGGTTCCTTAGAAAGCCCTCTTCTTGGCTCATAGATGGCTGCCTTCTCACTCCATCCTCACATAGCACTGAGAAAATGAGCGCTGGTCTCTTCCTCTTCTTCCAAAAATAACAATCACATTGCAAGAGCCACACTTTGATTATTTCATCTAAACCTAATACTTTCCAAAGGCCCCACTTTCAAATATCATCATGCCTGAGGACTGGGGCTTCAACATACGAATGGGGGCAAGGGGCACAAACACTCAGTTTATAATACTACTGTGGGATCCTAGGGAAGTGACTTAGCTTCTCTATGTAGAAAACTACATGGCCACCTCTCCTTGAATGCAAAGCAATTGCTGCAATATCAGTTAAATTCCATATACTGATATGTACACAGCCGGCTATGGTATTTCCTTCTCTCTTCAATTTTCTCTAAGCAATGCAAATAAGGTCAGCAGAAGTACTGCCATGTATGTAATCTTTAAGGCCAATCTGACAGTCTCCTGTTTCCTCACAAAGTGCTTTCTGTAAAAGATCCAAGCACAGTGGGATGGCAGAGCCACTCAGCTCTGCCTCAAAGTAAAAGGCTATGACTCCCCAGGGCACAAAAGTTTACATATCAGAAAGTGAAGCAACAGCCTCCTAAAACAAGTTAAATGCTACCCTAATTGAATTATAGAGACTGATCCTTCTATGTGTCATTCTCCCTGAATTTTGCAAAGATGATTTTCTCCCCACCTGGCTGGCCAGCTCAAGTTACTCACATAGTTCCAGCCATCTACACTGTCACACATCCTCAAGCCACTTCCTTCTTCACAAGATAAATTCTGGGAGAGGCCTTGAGTCAAGGCCTTTGTCTGCATATCTTTACTTGAATCAGGCTTAGGACCCCTCGGCTTTCCCTAACTTTGAATATGTCTTGATGTCTTTACTTCCACCATGGGTTGCATTGGAGATGGTAAATTAGAATTAACTTGCCAGAATTCCAATAACATTTCAATGAGATTACAAATATAACTTTCTGAATTGTGAGGAAAATTAGAAAAGGGATTACAATACTTGGATTACAATACTCAATATTTGGATTACAATACTTTATACTTCTGTTTCCTCATCTGGAAAATGTGTGTAATAGTAACATCAGTCTCATCACATTGAACTATAAAGATTAAATGAAGTGATTTAGGTAAATTGTTAAGATCAGGAGTTAGGTACATTCTCACCCTTGTTACTGTTGCATGGGGGGGGGGTCATTGTGGAGGGTAAGGGTTTCTGGTAATTAGCCTCCACCTCTCTTTGGGTCCTGGCCTTCACGCCTACAAAGAATGGAGAAGTAAGGCCCTTAGAAAATAAGGGAACCAAGACTGGTATGGTGTCAAGCAAAAGTTTATTTAAAGTGTGGCAAATACAGAGAAAGCAGGAGAGCTATAAGTCTTAGTTAATTTTCCTGTTGCTGAGACAAAATACACAACACTCAAAGTTAAAGGAGGAAAGGTTTATCTAGCTCACAGTTGTAGAGGTTTCAGTCCAGAATTGACTGCTCCAAGGCAGGGTGGCACATGGCAGAGAGAAAACATTTCACTGTGTGCAGAAAACAGCAAAAGCAACAAGGGAGAAAACTTTTCCTGCCTCATGCTGTATCTAGGATACTTGGATTAGGGTGGTGCCAAACCAATCTGTCTACTGATTTAGTAATCACACACACCCTTAATCCCAGCATCACACACTCTAGATTAAGCCACCTCTGAAAAGCTCCCACCTATGACTGCATGAGCCTTTGAAGGAACGTCAAGACCCAAACTATAACATTTCACCCCAAGCCCCTAAAGACTCATACAAATCTCTTTATGCAAAACACATTTAGCCCATCTCTAAGAATTGCCAAATTCCTAACAGTTTAACATTGATGAAAAGTCCAAGTCCAAAGTCTCCTGTGAGACTTAAGGCAAACTCTTAGCTGCAAGTCTCTGTGAAAATAAGAAAATTAAACGCTTCCAACATTTAATGGCACAAGATTGATATTTCCATTCCAGAAGTTACAAATAGGGGCATAACAAGGAATGGGAACCACGCAACCCCCAGATCCAGCAGAGTAAATATTAAGTCCCACATTTCCACTTTCAGCATTCCTGACAATCTGTGCCAAATTGTTAATTCCAAACAATTTGGGTGGCTCCACCCCTATGGCACTGCTGGTAGTTGTACCTCCCGTGGTTTCTTTCTTTGGCTGGCTTTGCTCACTCCTTGAAGCTTTCCTCAGATGATCCATGTTCCTGGTTTCTCCAAACTTCTGGGGTCTCCAGTACACCTTTGGCTTCATGCTCACAGTTTTACACATTGCTCTCTCAGGGGCACACTGCCTGGTCTCCCAGGCCTTCTTCTGAACTCTGGGTGGGAGCTTTCCTGACCTCAGAACTCTTCCATTCTGCATGCACCTAAAACCAGCACTACATGGATGATGCCAAAATCTTTCTTTTCTCTTGGTTGTAGGAGTCCATTGCCCATCAACCAAATCCCGAGGACCAACTTCCCAAGGCCACTGCCATTCCAGAACATGATGCTCTGGGACTGTCTTTTCAAGGCAAAATCTTTCATTTTTGCAGCCTTGAGGCTGCAAAGGCTGGAGTCCTGCTGCTTCTTGTGATGCCCTCAGGCCATCTTTTCTATTCTCCTGTTCTTTCTCAGCAATCAGGATCTCCTCTGCTCTATCTTTGCAGTCCACAGTTTTATTGGAGCTTCCTTTCTGGCCAAACTCAAAACATTTTAATTCATTCTTCTGGGCTCTTTGCTCTTGATTCTCAACATATATCTGGCTAAAAGCCTGTAACAGTAGCCATGCCACTGTCTCAATATTAGACTGCCCTGAAATTTCTTCTGCCAGATTCATTAGTCCATGATCCTTAATGTTAGTCTCAGGCAAAGTCTCTGGACATAAGCAAAATACAGACAAACATTCTGCCAAGGTATAACACACATTGTCTGGAGTCCAACAGCCAATGTCATCCTTCTTCCCATCTGAAACCTCCTGAACCTGGTCTGTACCAGCAGAATTTCTATCAGCATTCTGGTCTTCTGAGCTCTGATCAGAATCTCCCATCAAGTACAACATAAGTTCTTCCAGCCCTACTTTTTCAGCCAGGATCTCCAAACCTTTCCAAAGTCCTCCTACAATCCAGTCCCAAGCGCTCCTGAACCACATGGTCAGGTTTAGTCACAGAAATGACCCCACTTCTCTGGTACCAAATTCTGTCTTAGTTACTTTTCTCGTTGCTGAGACAAAGTATCCAACACCCAAAGTTAAAGGATGAAAGGTTTATCTAGCTCACATTTGTAGAGGTTTTGGTCCAGAATCAGCTGGCTCCAAGTAAAGGTGTTACCTGGCAGTGGGGCAATAGCTCATTCCATGCAGAAAACAGCAAAAGCAAGGGAGAAAACAAGGCTCTTTCTGTCCCTTATGTTATATCGAAGCTACAGGGACTAGGGTAGTGCCAAGCCAATCAGTTTACTGATTTAGTAACCAGACACACCCTTAATCTCAGCATCATGTACTCTAGATTCAGTCACCTCTGAAAAAGCCCTATCTATGACCACATGAGGCTGGGGTGGGGGGCATCTAGACCCAAACCATAACACTATCTTAGCAGCAGAGTGGTGCTACAGGGTAGAAGTCATTCCACTCAGGATACCCCAGTGAGTGTGAGATGTGCCCATACTTATAGGGGCAAGCTGCTTTATTGATTGGTGTGAGCTAGGCCAATCAGGGTCTTCGCCTTTGTTTCTGGGAAGAGGACAAGATCAGCATACCCTAAACGTGAGTAACACTTGCATAAAGGTTACAGTAGGGTACATTTTTTCAAGCACATTGTACATAATAAGCATGCGATGATCTTACAGTCATCATCCACAGAGAAGCATGTGATGATTTTACAATTTTAGTCGTCCATGTTTCGCCCTGGGGTTTTTTTTAACTCGTGTTTTTTATTGTTGTTTTTGTTTGTTTGTATTTGTTTTTTGGTACCAGGGGTTGAACTCACAACCTTGTGTTTGCCAGATAGGCGCTTGTGCCACTGAGCTAAACCCCCAGTCCTTGCCCTGGGGTTTTTTATGTCCTTTTAATCTGCCCCTACATTACAAATCATCTCATCCTAGCAACAATGCAAGAAGAAGCAATAGGGTACAAAAAGGTGAAGTTGCTTACTTGAGGTCATACAACTAAAAAAAGTATGAGGTATGCACTGAGGGGGAAGGTAGCCTATAATTACAGCACTCTAGGAGGCTGAAGCAAGAGAAACACAAGTTCCAGCCTATCTTGGGCAACTTAGTGAGACCTTGTCCCAAATAAATATTTTAAGAGGGCATGGATGTAGCTCAGCACAAAAGCCCTGGGTTCAGACCCCAGTATTAAAAAAAAAAATAAGTATAAGGTATAATTAAAACGTATGGCATATGTTTAAAAAGTATTACAGTAAAAGACACATTACTATTCATACGCCTCAAAATACTTTGAACACATATTCGCCACTTTCTGAAGCAGTTCAGTAAGTCCTCTTTACTGAGTCTCCTTAGTTGCACTGTCATGGCTGCCTCAGTGTATAAGTTAATTCAAAATTTTTACCATTTTGACTTTGAGAGTCAGGACTTGCACAGCACCAGATCTAGTGAACAAGGTGGATAAGGATACACTGTAATGTTTTTACAAGCCTGTCTTTCCATAGATGGCACTGGCAGCAGTATTCACAGTATTTTTTTTATCACACCTCATAAAGACACTCACAAAAGAGGACTTCCAGAACTGCTTCAGAAAGCAACAAGCGTGAGGGAATACATGATTAAAGCTATGGGGGGAGGCGGGGAGGAAGACTAATGACAATCTGTCTTTTACTGTAATAATTTTTTATTTTAAATATTCACCATATTTTTATCACCCCCCTACTAAAGATAAATCAGTTCCTTAAACTCGTGTCAGAATTTATCTGCAGTAAACATTAAACATATTCATGTACAGATGAATGGCTATCCCTGCCTAGGAAGGGACATCATTTTTTCTGGTTATATCCCTCCTACTCTTCTGATGTTAAAATGCTCTTTCTTATATGAAATAATGGATGTAGTGATGGTATCTTCTCCTTAATTACAAAAATCATTACATTTTCTATTCTGTAGCTCTTTCACCTAATTTTCAGGCCTAAAATATTCAAGAACAAGAGCTACTTCTCCTAATGAACAAGACATAGTGCTAAATTAGAGGAATATTTGATTTTGTAAGAATAAACAGATTTCTGCTGGGAACCTACTCAAATGCAATACACTTGGTAAAGCAGCATGCACAACTATAAATGCACCAAATAGAGAATTATGACCAAAAAAAATTGTATCATACCACAAGCTGTCACTAAGAAAAAGAGCTAAACTTCAAATGGAACCAAAAATTAGACTCTTGGGTTATTGGATTAGCCTATTACTAAAATTAAATATGGTAAATTTCTGTCAAAGTAAGTAATAAGTAATTACAGACTTTACAATATAAGTGAATCTTATTTTGAAAGACTACACAAAGTCTATATAGGAACAGCTTAATAAACAGAAACATCTAACCAGGTGTGATGGTACACACCTGTAATCCCAGCACTCTAGGAGTCTGAAGTAGAAAGACTGCAAGTGCAAATCTAGCCTGGGAAACTTTGTAACTTCTCCTGTCTCAAAAAAAATTTGTTTTTGTTTATTATAGACAGGGTCTCACTATGTAGTCTAGGCTGGCCTCAAACTTCGCAGTGTCCCTCCTGCCTCAGCCTCCTGAGTGTTGCTGGGATTACAAGTGTGTATTGCCAGGACTGGCTTAAAACAAACTGGATAAATAGCTCAGTCCAAGTACCCTGGGCTTCTCAACATTACCAAAAATAACTAAATAAATAAAATGGGTAATAGGACAATATTTTGGCTCTTGCATTTGGATTTAGATGAAAACTCTCTGAATTCACGACTGGTCTGAGTATGTGCTGTGTGATTCAAGGCTGATCACGTCACTTTTCTGAGACTGTTGTGTGAGGTTTGAGAACTTACATCACAGGGCCTGGAAGGATTACAGGAGCTAATCTGTGACAAGAGTCTGGGACATGTCAAGGACAGGACAAGTTCAAGCTACTGCTGGGAGTCACCATCATTGCCATGATGTCAGAGCCTGGTAAACACTGCCACTTCCAGTCCAGACTGTGGAAATGATTTACCAGACTGCTCTGTGTCTACCACACCTCCTCCAAGCAATCAGCAACACAGCTGCCTTCCTTGGTATAGAGCGGCACCTAGTGGTTGAGGAGGAAATGTGACTGCAACACAATGACCTTGGAGAACAAGCTTCTAACTCTTGAACCCAGGATGCCAGAAAGACCAGGAGGGTGGTGCACACACTGGTGTCCCCAGCAGGGGAGTCATATGAGGTTCCTCAGAGTAACTGGGACACCCTTGTGCCCGAGCCCTTGTGTGGTAATGGAAGAGGGGATCCCATTCCTTCTCCCCACCCTCCCTGAGTGCTCGGTCTGTGATCTCTGTGGCCACAGAGGCACATCTTCCCTATTCTGTTCCATTAGCCGGCACCTAACTAAGGACACTACCTTTACTGTCCCTAATCCCCAATGCTTGGGATGCCAGCGAAGTAGAGGAATCCACACCAAGGTGTAGCCAAGGCATCGCCCCCTGTGAGGGCCACGCATCAGCAGCTGGGCCTGCATCCTTCTGCATTCAAGTCTTCAGGATTCTGCTCAGCTGTGCTCTGGAGCTTCCTTGCAGCCATGTGGTTGGCTGCATGGGACACCAGGCTGCCCTTTCTCCTTCCCTTTTCTCCATTTTCTTTCTGCCTTTCCTGAGCTGTCTGTCCACAGGCCTGCCTCTTCCTTCTGCTACATGAATTCAGAAGAAAGCAGAATTCAGCTGCCATGGGGATCCCAGTGGACCTTCCTTATAAAGTAGGGAGGGGCAAAGAGAGAGGAAGGAGGGGAGGGAGGAAGATACAGGTAATAATCCCCGAGAACTTTCCCAATGTATTGAAAGGGCACAGAAATACAGATCCAGGAATTTCAGAAAATGTCGCAGAATAAATAATAAGAAATCAACACCTTGCCACCTCATGCTGACACTAGAGAAAAATCACAGATGAAGAGAAAACCTCAAAAGAAAATAAGAGAATACATTACCTGTACAGGAACTAATTGAAATCTTTTGAAACCATGCAAGCAAGATGGCATCATCTGGGCCAAATTGTCTCCCAAAAAGGTACATGTTTAGAGGTGGGATTTCTGGAAGGCAAGTACATCATGGGGTCATTAACTTCATCAATGAATCAATCTCTGGAGTTCATACCTGAATGTGCTCATAGAAGTGAGGCCCAGTTGGAGGAAGCAGGTCACTAGCTGTCTAACATAAAAGGGTGCATTTGGGCCCCTGGCTCCTTCCTCTCTGGCCTTTCCCTAGCTCTCTGATTCCTAGACCCCATGATGTGGGCAGCTTTCCTCTGCCATCCCCTTCTACCGTGCTATTTCTGCATTCAAGCCAGCCAACCACAGACTGAAACCCTGAACCATAACAACCCTTTTCTGCTTTAAATTGTGTATGTGCAATATTTTGTCCTGGAAGTGGAAAATTGACTAATACACAAAAGGAGAATGGAGTGAAATAATTAATGTCTTGACAGGAAAAAAATACCTACCCAGAATTTCATATCCATTGAAAGTGTACTTCAAATATAAAAAAGAAGAAAAGAGATTTTCAGATAAACAAAAGTTGTTAGAATTTGTCATGCACAGATATTCCTTGAAAAAAATATTTTTTTAAATTTTATTTTAAAGAGAATAAAACCAAGCAAAATAAAACAGAATAAAGCCAATCAAAACAAAAAATGTGACACAGGATTTCAAAACAAGGTAATAGGAAATCAACAATGGTTACCATAATGCCTCTTGTTGTCTTCAAAATAGCTACCCATACATTCCGGCATAGGAAAATCAAACAAAACAGCAACAGAATAGAACCAATAAAATCAAAACAATGAGTGCAGTACAGGACTTCAAAACAAGATAACAGTAAATTCAAAATGGCCACCATAATATATCTTGTTACCTTCAAAATAGCTGTCCATGCCATCAGATACAACAAAATCAAACAAGATAAAACAGGATACACCCCAACCAAACAAAACAATGAGAATGATACAGGATTTCAAAACAAGATAATAGGGAATAAACAATGGCAACCACCTACTAAGGGAGTCCTCCATATATGCTCCATTGCATACTGTTATCCTCTGAACATCATGATGATCAGACTACCAGCTTCAGGCTTGCAAAGTCAGTCAAACACTAAGTGCTACAAGCATTAAGTTATGTTTTACCTCATTAGCTATCGTCACAGCCTGTGTTTCTCTGGATCATCTGGTCACTAAAGGGGTGGG
The DNA here is from genome assembly GCA_004027295.1 of Dolichotis patagonum. Taxonomy (NCBI): domain Eukaryota; kingdom Metazoa; phylum Chordata; class Mammalia; order Rodentia; family Caviidae; genus Dolichotis; species Dolichotis patagonum. The sequence continues at coordinate 338 of PVJX010040141.1, read as the reverse complement.
GGACGATGGGTCTTCTTGTCTCACTGCCCGTAAGCCGGAATGGGCTGGCATCTGGCTCTCCCCCCGTCAGCTCATGCATGGTGCTGATTCACAGGAGGTCTTAGCTTCTTGTTGACTTCTTGTTCTCTTCCCCACAGTCTATGAATCAAATATATATATATATATATATATATATATATATATATATAGAAAATCTTCAGACAAAAATAGTAATATACCTCAGAAGCTTAAATATACATAGAGTTTTAGTCTCTCCTTTATAAAAGAATAAAAGAAGATAAAGTAGCATACATTTTATGTTTGATTTTTTTCTTATTCTTTTTTAAATTTTATTGGCA